>OMLF01026701.1:0-14929 GCA_900302615.1 Holocentrus rufus | reverse complement strand
TGTGTGTGTGTGTGTGTGTGTGTGTGTGTGTGTGTGTGTGTGTGTGTGTGTGTGTGTGTGTGTGTGTGTGTGTTTGGCTGCGGCTAGGGTTAGGGCTGTGCTACCCTTACATAAGCCCTTCAAAGGAGGGGGACGGAGCAACAGAAATCGGCCTCGAATCTCCTCCACTGACTTGCACACATGAATGTATATACATACAAAAGGCATCTACACAGACAATTGCTGCACAGTAGTTGAGCTCAGCAATCATTTGTGAACTTGATGTGAACTCTCCTCAGTATACATTTTTTAAAAAGCTGTTGTGTTTCTAATCTTATCATTTCACAGATATCCCCTGTCACATTTTTTCTGAATGTTTGACTTTGTTAGCAGTAATATAATTTTTTTATGCTTCTCTTGTCAAACAGACATTTTGAGATGTCTAATACACTATACTGACCCAGGATAATAATTCAGTAAATTCTATTCTCCCACTTCTGATAGATGTTGTGTTGCTGCTGCAGGATGTTAATGAGGGGGTTTATCTATCCAGATATGTCATCCAGTGTGCTGGGCTGTCACGCCTTTAGCTCTTACATGGAAACTGTGTTGCAGCATCTAAGCACTTTTATTTCGGATTATTGAAATAGAAATACAATTAGACCTCTGTCAATTTTATATGGCTATCCATCATTTTTATTGCACATTTTGTATATTGTTTTTGTTTTATTTCTCAAGTGAAGTTACTAAATGAATGGGTGTCACAGGGACAGTTGCGACATGTTACATAAATGTGGTCAGATCATGTTGGATGAACAACACAGTGTTGAAACATATAGTGACTGCTGGCATAACTTTCTCTCAGCATTAGCAGTGGTTGAATTCTATGTTGCCGTTGCCAGACAGCCAAATCATGCATTCCCGTTTCACCCAGTTTTTACGCCACTTTTACTAAAAGCAACATAGGATTATGACATTTAAAAAAACAACAGGAGTTATCCTTAAATTACTGCTCACAAACAGCAGAAGAAACGCCATTAACTCAGTAACTTTCTACTCAGTAAACTACATATGATGCTCCAATTTGGATTGCTAGTTTTAATTTCTATTGCAGTTCTCATCCTGCCTCAAACATCTGATGTTGTCTCTGTTTGGTTCCAGTGTATGCTATCCGTGAGGCAGCTACCTGTAACTTGATGAAGCTGGTGGAGAAGTTTGGAGCTGAGTGGGCTCAAAACACCATCGTGCCCAAGGTGCTGGGCATGGCCAACGACCCAAATTACCTCCATAGGATGACCACTCTCTTCTGCATCAATGTGAGTCAAGCTTTGATTCCCAAAGGGTCTGCTGTCACATTCAGGACCTTCTGACTTATTTTTTATTGTTTGAAGGTCTTATCAGAAAAGTCCTACAGCATTTTTCAAATCATATCCACAAGCCTTTGTCAAATCAAGATTACCGCATTACCTTGTCGCCCCCTTTTTGCCCATCTGTCATGTTGCTCACTGTTGTTGTTTTCGGTCCCTTGTGTCTGCCTGTGTTGTTTCTCTCAGGCTCTGTCAGAGGCGTGCGGTGAGGAGATCACCACCAAGCAGATGCTGCCTGTGGTTCTTAAGATGTCTAATGACCAGGTGGCCAACGTTCGCTTCAACGTGGCCAAGTCCCTTCAGAAGATCGGCCCTGTCCTTGAGGAAAGGTACGTTGCGGTTTCAGCATCAGCCCCTCTCCACAATAACCAAGTGATGCTGTTTCATTAAAATCAAGGACGAGCAGCGCATGTGAATTAATCCCCTCTCTGTTTGTTTACCTCCAGTGCCCTTCAAACAGAGGTGAAGCCAGTGCTGGAGAAACTGGCCACAGACACAGACATGGATGTCAAGTACTTTGCCCAGGAGGCTATCAGTGGTAAGTAATCCTGTCTTCTGTTGCCACAGCTTATATAAGCTTTGAATAATATGAATTGTTATATCAGTACTGCACTTAAGTAAAACTGATTTCTGTAGTAAATAACACGATTCCCTCTTGTCCTCTGTCTCTCTCCGCAGTTCTGCCCCTGGCATAACCCACTCAGCATGGCTAAACCAGTCAACCACCCAAAACACCAACGCAAACACTTTTACAAGATATTTATTGATGTTCAGGAACAACTGGTTAATGTATAGAGAAAGCTGTTAACAATTGTTTTATCCTTTTCTTTTTCATTTTTTACTGTCCAATTGTAGTCCATGTCCATGCATAGCACAGGCTTCGTTAACCTTTCCCTTTGCTGTAAATGGGTGCTTTAACAAAGGCAAAGTGTGATGAAATTGCATTAAGTGGTGCATGCTGACTAATGTGCTACTGTACTAGCTAGGCATTGCTAATCAGAATCCCTCTCACATTCCTCCCTTTTACATCTTCCCCGCCTCTATTGTACTTTAGCCACGGTCATTGCAGCATACCACGTCTTTCTTCGCTACCTAGCACAGGGGGCTGCGCTAGCTCTCTGTGCTGCTGCACCGTTTTCTGCAAGTGCTAGATGCATACTGTCTGCAGCAGATGGTAGAACATGCTGTTTATTTTGCTGAGCCTCCTCCCGAAACAGGCCCTTTTGATAGCTGTGTTTTCCCCGGTGACACTGCTGTGGCTCTCAAGAGAAATGATGGAGAGGTCTGTGCAGTTAAGGATAGGTGTTAGTCCTTTGAGCAACTTCTGTCTCTCTCTTGAGCGGTTCACAGGATTGTTTCTCTATGAACCTCTGGCAAAGAAAACATGGGGGTGCCCGTTACTGCATGTTAACAGACGAACTCTCTGGAAGATTGCATGTACTCATCAGTCTCTCATAGATGGTGTTCTCTTCCCAAACCCACTCACCTGACTACCCCTCTCTTCTGTACTGTTTGTTCTCTGCAGCAACACAGCTGAGATTGAATTGGTCAAACAAATGAATTACCTCGGCCCAATGTTCCAGGATTAAGTAATAGGGACCAGCTCAGTCATCGAGTGTTGCTCATAATTGTCGTCCTTCCAGCCCCTCAGTCATTCAGTTGTTATGTGCAAGGGTGGGAAAAGAAAGCCAGGGGTTGTAATTTTCTGCACTATGTTCTCGGCATTGCTCTTAATCTTTGTGCCAATGTCTTTGACAAGCAATGGCGTCTCTTTTAGTAAGCTTGGGTAAAGGTAAACAGTTTTCACCTGTCCTGTTCTGTAAAGAGACAGTGTTGCTGTGTTCTTTTCTTTAAGGGACACATTATTCCTTGAACGTAAATAGTATGATAGGACTAAATTGACCACAGCTATCGGGGCCGTGGGATTGAGGAAGAAACCACAGCACGCCTCGTGTCCCAGTTCCATTCAGTTTTCCCTGAAGTCCTTGCCTGTTCACTCCTGCACCGTGTGAGATTTTAAAGCACAAGGTCAGTGAATCTTAAAGCCAACCCTGTGATCTTTGCTTAAAAGTCTTGACATGATTTAGAACAAGTGCATGCTTTCAGAGTGGGATTGGGACATTAGAGCATGTGTATGGAGGGCTGCATAACGTTTTATTATGGAGTGGGAGCAGGGTGGTTATGGGTGGGTTGAATAAATGAATCGTCTGTGTTTAAAAAAAAATCTTTTGTGTTTCCCTGAACTACTCCCGCTGTTCCCTTCTCCCCCTCCCCTCTCATTTTGTTCTCTTAAATAAACCTTGATTGTTGATTGTCCTATATCATGAAGACTGTGCTCTTTTATTTTTATTTGAATTCTCTTCACAATTGGGATGCTGTACTACTGTATCTTGATCTGAATAAAGTAACACAAAGAGACTGCCTGCTTTAATCGTTTCTTTTTACTGGTGCACCTCGAATCTGTAGTTGCACAGAAATTGCCATTTAATCAAGACATCTACTGACAAGCAACAGGAAATGATCATATTAATCACTTCGTTAAAATTTAAGTTGGAGGGAATGCACCAGTGAGTTCTTCATAAAATGTGACATGTTTTCCGCCCAGTACAGCTCTTTCAGTGTTGACTGTAGCTCTGCTCCAACCATAAAGACCCAAGAATATGTGGGATTAATTTCAGATGTTCCTCTTCTCATATTTGGTCAGCTATGACCCGGTAGGCAGCTGCTGTGGAGATGAAAACACGGGTCCCCAGGGCTGTTTTGGCAACAGGGAGCCCCGCAGAGCAGGGCAGGAACTGTAGCTGACACCCGCCCTCATCCTTACTACTGCTGGGTACAGAACAGCTTCAAAACAAGGGCTGGGTCCAGAATGCAAGAGTTGGACGCATGCTGAATAGTTGCTGCGTCTGACTTTGATTTCTAACATAAGATTAACAACTTTCTATGGTCTTACAAATGAAAGTCAGTTCTGTGTTTTCCACTGCATGCAGCAGAACTTAAAAGCACCATTAAAACCACCATCATTTTTGTTGAATCCAAATGAGCAGCTAGCAGTGGGGATTAGGGCAATAAAGGGGGTGTGCACACATTCACATCAGATGGCAGAGATCCTTATTAGAATCTGAACCCGGCTTTTTAATCTCCTCAAATCTCCCATCAGCCCTAGTCAGGGCTCTGTGCCCTCCCAATCCCCCACCCACTCCTCTCCGACTATACCTCATCAGCAGAGTATATGTTATGCAAATGTTATGCAAAAGTTGGTTTATCTATGTCAGCACATTATGGTACAGTGGATCAGAGACCACCTTGAGGGCTTTGAGTCTAACAGCAGCAGTAAGGGAGGCTGTGCTTTTCAGGCAACGCTGGAATGGACTGTTGAGTGCAGAGCAGAGGGAGGGTCGGTGGTGGCTGGAACAGCTGGAACCTCTGTATAGACAGAGAGAAGCTCCACTTTGATCCAGTTATCCACTGCGACGCCACTACAGCAAAACCACATTTGCAGGCTTTTGTACTTCCTCAGGTGCATCTGACTTTATGAAAACTGTATTCTCTCTCTCTCTCTCTCTTTGGAGGTCCTGATCCAGACACTGAGCAACATGCAAAGCTATACGAACTGCAATTTTCCTTCGACCAAAAAAAAAAAATCTTCATTAAAACATTATTACTTTAGGGCGAGGGTTAATCCGCGTCTAAATCCACTTGAGTTCATGAGGCAGTAATGAAACAGCAGCAACCTATTTCCTTCTATTTAGATCCTGTTATTTGGGGGATTTTCAGCAGCCAGAGCCCTTGACAGCGCTGAGAGCCCTGACGTCAATGCAGCTGCCTCTCAGGACCATGTCATTTATAATGAAAGGAGTCAAGCAAGGCCCCCACTCAGCGAGACACAGACACAGTGAGGTCAGATGCTCTCGGGGTGACAAATGACAAACACGGGTCGAGGAGAACAAGCGCGCTGGCACGCGCGTCCCGCTGAAGTCACCTTGTCGTTTTGTGTTCCCGGCAGACGGACCGGCAGAGGTTCGGTCAGCCGCGCGCAGATTTTCTGGGTTTATGCCGGCGACGGTGCGGCGCGAGCGGAGACAAAGCGAACCTGGTCGCTCACATCGGCGTGCGTCATTTCGTGGCTTTGAACGTCCAGCGCTCGAGGCCCGAGGGAGTTGATTTTCCAGACACTACTGGGTCATCTGTACTGGGAGCTGCGACTCTGTCCATCTGCCGGCCTGCGCGTGCTCTGTGTTCCGCGACATGGGGATGAAGCTGAATAATGGGGAACACATGCCTATAAGTACAGGCTGACCTTCAAGCGAGTTTTGGTTCCGTATGCGTCGCATTGCTTAGATACACGTTGTTCCACCGGCTTACTATGGCAACCCTCGTCCTGCACACACTGAACATACAGAGAGCTATTTATGGACGCGTCTGCTATACTGGGCCTGCAGTTTTTTGTGATGGTTTTTCAGTGTGGCATGATGCACATAGCAGAGAGGTGCGGTATGCACAACTAATCCAATCACAGAATGCTGCACGATGTCAGAAAGTTCCCCCCCCCTCCTGCTCCATATTTCTAGCTCAAGAAATTGTCTCGGTGCAGCAGTAATCCTGAGCGGTCCTGTGATCTCCTGCTCTAAAGACGCAGTAGGATGTTGTCATCCACCCTCCTCCTGTTGTCATGGCGACCATTGATGTCATTACAGTACTCCCTGGCATGATGAGTGAATAGGCTTCTGATGGTGTGATATTATACTGAAAAGAAGAAGAAGGGGGAAAAAACAGATTACCACTGTCTGTCCTCTTATCAGCTCTCTCTCTCTCTTTCTCTTCCCCAAGAGTGTCTGTGACAGGCAGCCTGGTTGAGAGCTCAATAGCAGAGAATGGTACTGAGTACACACTATAAATAACTGCATGATACTGGAGTAAGGCCTTCATTTGAATGCTGGCGTGCTTTAGAGAAAGTTGTTGTGAGGCTGCACTTTTCAAATATAGAATGAAAGTGTGTCAAAACTCCTACATTTTATTTGGTTTTATTATTTTTATCTGCTGGACCGGAGCAGGTGGGCGAGATGTCATCCAGAAAATAGAACTCACTAGAGGAGAGGGAGGAGAAGTGTGTTTGAAGCGTTCAGTCAAAGCTCATGTTTAATGTGAAAAAATGGGCCTTCGAATGCTGTTGGAGTTCAGAAACCGGTCTTGCCTGTGTGTAAAGGGTCATGAAAAGAGAGCACACCAATCCAATCAGCCCACTCAGACAGAGGACAGCTAATCCCACTAATACAAAGCCAGGGGAAGGTGAATGGGGGTAGGTCTGTTCACGGAAACCGGGGTCTCGCTCCTTTTCCTGGGATCAGACGGTGAGCAGCGACACTGTCGTTGATGCCGGGCCAGACTGGTACGTCTGAAACATGGGAGGAGGCACACTCACCCACGTTTCACTCCCCTTCCACAGATAAGATTTCAATCAATGCACTTGAACTTTCCCTCTACTGCATTTAACAGGAAAACTTCATTTGACTCCATGACGACGGTGCATTTAAGGAACGACTTTCAACATTGCTCTCTGATCGTATTTGTGTTTACAATCCTGAAATCCTTTCCCTCAGATGTGTAACTCGAAATCATCCAATCAGAGCTCGGCTCAGGACAGGCCCCTTTGGCTGCACTTTTGACTTGACTGGGAGAGGGGTGTCCATTTTAGTTGGCTTAATAAATATTGACAGGCGATTGCCATGGAGACAGACTAAATCTGATGCCAGATCAGTGATCTCAGCGGCTGGTTAAGGCCTCATCTCTTATCAGTCATGGTGAATTATTCAGCTTCTCTTCCAGCCTCTTACTCTCGTGTTAAAAGAGCACTGCAGTGCTGCACTGGGTCACGATTGTACAACATGGGGGGGGGGGCGAAAAATTGTGAAAGAGGCCGTCAGCCAGCAGGACAGTTGAAGATGGAGGCCTCTGTCAGCTCAGACGGGGCAGGACAGGTGCTGGGTGTGATCGGTGTAGCCCAGCAACCTCTCCCTAGTGTGTGTAAGCATCTAAAGTTGTTAACATTCCTCTGGTTGAGTGCATGTGTGTGTATTCAGAATGTTCATGATTAATCAATGACTGATTAATTGCCACGAAGAATCAATGTTGATGATAATCGATTAATCAGTCATTGATTTATTATATAGATGTAGGCTATTTCCTGTACTTTTTCCTCACATTTGCAGTAATTTAGGCTCATCTCTGTTGTTGAATTGATTCATAAAAGGCTAAGTTGCAATTATACAAGTTTACATGCGGCCTGCCTACCCTTATTTAATGTTTTAAGACTGGAGCCTTCATATCAATTTATGTCTACTCTGTTCTGTCTTAAATGTCCATTCATATCTCAAATGTAAAAAAAAAAAGTTTTGGTAGAGTAAAAAACAACAATTGTGAAATGAAAATGAAACTTCCCTGGTTTGTATCTGCATTTTGTGTTCATACTCTGAACTATCTTCTGCTAGCAATCAAACCTGGGTCAAACAGTACGAGCAAATGACTCTTTTGATGTCTTTTTTTTCCTAGTTGGAAGAAAAGCAGATGGGCTGACTTCACTGCATCAGGATGACTTAAAAAAAAACAAATTGTCTCTGAAATGTGTTAGTTCAAGTCTCACACAACAGGATCTAAACATCAAAAGTGATGTAACACAAGCCATCCTTTAGCAGTAAATCGCCGGCTGCCTTGGGTGCTTCAGTTCTGGTGAAAATGATTTCAGGTCCAGGTATGACTCAACAGTTTATATGAACCACTTGGCATGATTCACTTTCCCAGGTCATTAACCCACGCCTACACCGTGCAACACTGGGACCCTATCAGACGAGTGCAATTTATAGTTCCAGGACAATTGCATTACGTGGAATAAGGTATGAGTGTCTGTGTGATGTTGAAAATACTTTAAGTGTCAGCTCGGTGACTGTGTTTCTACACCCACCATGAGCACAAAAGAGTTATTTGATATACTGTCACAACAATGACAAACCGACAACAAATTTTGTGACTCATTAACACACAAAAAAGAAAACACGACATCATTATGTTCAATAAACCTTTTTTTTTTTTTAATCTCAACAGCAAGTTAGCTTATGTGTGGTCAACATCAATGAAGGTAAATATAAAACTGGATTTCTATTGATAGATTGATGTTTTTTTGTTTTTTTTTATCAGCAGGAGGTGCAATTATGATACTTGGAAACACGTCCACTAGAATCTTCATTACTTTAGTCTTCAACTAGAGAAATATTGCTATAATACTTTTAAATGGCATATACTGATTGACCAACAAGAGAAAGCACGGTAGAGAAGCTGACAAAGAAGCTCCAAAACTCCACACGGTGGGTCGTACAGGGAAACTTCTGAGGGACTTTGGTTTTGTACCTTTGTAAAACCTGGCTCTACTTATTTTCAGAAAGAATACCAAAAAAAAATAAAATAAAATAAACCAACAAATGATAAGAGGGTCTGACCAGAAATTATGCTGCTATTCAACATCTTAATTTAGACTGAAAATAAGAAAAGTAAAAGGCACACTGAACACTATTCACGTTCAACACAAAATTCATCTGGGTGCACTTGAGTGCACAAGAGTCTCTAAACCCCTAATTTGTACAAAGCACACTTATCGTAGCCTGAAAAGTGTCACCCCTTCTTGGATCTTTTCAAATTTCAACAGTCAGATAACGTGTTATTGTGTCTGGTCTTTCTTTGAAAGAAAATTTGTTTTGTGTCCATTATTGGGGGGGAAGAGAGAGGAGAAAGGTGTTTCCTACAGATTCTGGTTTGTTTCATCTACCAGGAAGCAGCAGACCAACACAAACCTTTTCCACCACTGCCACAACCACCTCCTCCTCTCTCGCTACATCTCTTGTTCCCCCACCTTATCAAAGTGCTCCAGTATTCAATTTCCACAGATCATCCTGTAGGTATTCTAGCCTGACCATTACCAAAAGCAAAAAAATAAACCTAAAAGAAAAAAATCCATCCTTGAATACTCTTACACTGTTATGAATCATCAATTTGTAATGTTCAGTGCATCCAGGAGCAACTTGTATCAAGGTGTTATAATTTATTGTTACATATTTCCCCTAAAACTGCCCTGTCTGCTTCAGTTACTGATTTCCTCCATTTCCCAGAATGCCTTTCAACCACCCCTAGAGAACTGGTGTGAACTTGCCTCTGTAAATCAAAGATGGGTGTATGGGCGTTCAAATATAGCCAACTGACTTGTGAACAATGGGGTGTGTCTGTGAACGCAGCCAGAAGACCCGTCTTGCAACATGTCTTGTGGTTGCATTGCATTCTGGTCTATTGAGGCTATTGTCATGGGATAAACCAGCATCTCTACCACTTCTAAAATTAATTTCTCGTTGTATGATGGCGGATCACCGCCCCCTCAAAATGCCGCGTCTAGAAAGAAGCTCTTGCTCTTTGTTTCTGAGGAACTGAATCCTGAACGTTCACAGTTGGTGTTTTGAAACAGCTAAAAGGTTTTCTTCAATCCAACCCCAACGTCGCTGTGGTGGAAACATCTCAACATGCCCTCACAACTATGCCGGGCCAGTTGGTTATGAGAGAAACACCACCAGACATCAAATGGATGCAGAAATGCAAGCTGCACTGCCAACAGCTGCTTTCTTTTAAACAGTGTAAGAGTACTTTAAGATGTCGAGTTTTCATTTTAAGTCTCTCAAACAGAACTGCAACCACAGTTGGTCCATATAGTCTTGCTATCATCAAAGACTGTTGGCTGTAACCATAAACAAGTATAGTCATACAACGGGCAAAGATACTTCTGTACTTTCGAGCCTGGTCGTGAACCCGAAGATCTCCCCTCAGTCTGGTCTAGTACGACTGAAAGTAAAAGTCTTGTCTGAAGGCTAACATGACTTCACATGGTCCTACAGTTTAACCCATGACCACCAAAGCCCTCGCGGTCTGGTCGACGGTCACAGTCCCGATAGTCTCGTCTGGACCCTCTGACGTTCACCGTCCTGTTTTTCCAATGAAAAGTAGTTTTTTTTTTTCTTTAATCATCTGTCAGAGAAGATACATCTGTGCGCTTCAAGTAGATTCAACACAGTCTAAGTGCTGTAAAAAAAAAAAAAAAAGAAAAAAAAGACCTCTCCTCTTGCTGCAGGCTTGCCGTGTCAGTCAAAGAGCCGTGGTGAGCCACTAGTCCAAATCCAGTGTCAGGTGACTAACGTTCTGCTGGTCTTCGTCTCACAGCAGCCCCAACATCAGAGAGAAAACATTCCTTCATGAAAACTAATTTAGGGAATTTTTGAGGGGTCATTCCACTATTATAAACATGATTAGACTTTTTTTTTTATCATTAACACAACACATAGGCATGACCGGAGCGAAGGATGTAAACTGGAATTAATTTGTCACCAATAAGCTACAATTTGCACTGGGGAAAAGCACAGCTGATGTGATCTGTTGTTTTGATGGATCGTGGATGTACTTGGATACGGAGCGGAGACATGGATACAGTGTTCGTCTTTTTTAGTACTGACTGACGTGATGCACACATCATGCGATTTATTTAGGAATTTGAATGTCAAGTGTATGAACTGTGCAAAAAAAAACTCAATCGCACTCAAATACGCACACACACACACATGCACGCGCACACACACACACACGACTCTCCCCAGGCTTATCCCTGTACGTGCAGGGCCAGTGAAAGATTATTTCCTGGTTACATCATCGGCTCCGTGATGTTGCTGCTGATGACTCAGAGGTCCCAGGACCCAATCAGAGTTGGCTGTACAAGTGAGGCTTCCTTTCATAATCCCTCAACATCTAGGATTAATATTGCTTCAATATTGCCACAAAAATAGAATAATATTGACTGTCTAACACCGCAACTTCTTCACCAAGCGCACGTTAATTACATTAGCCCTCATTTATCAAGCGAACGCATGACCCAATTTAATCGCAAAATTAAACGTGGATATTTTCCAGCAAAAACTGATTTCTATCTTCATTTGAATCTGGCCATACGGGATGTATGAGTAAAATCAAACCTAAAATTTGTGTAGAGTCAGATGGAAAGGTGGAAAGGCAATTCAGTAGTGTAAGAAATACATCTGGATCAGTAGTTATAAGTTTTAAAAACACAGAGAAACAAAATAAATGTATTATTTATCTCACATAGCTACGCCAAAGCCTGCTGCTTTAGAATCTGGTTATTTCTATTATTTCATTGCTTGATTAACTGACAGTTTTATCGTGGAGAGCTTATTATATAGGCAGTTTCATTGCTGTAAAAAGCAAAAAAGTGTAGCACATGCTCAACAAATGGCAGGAAGATGGTGCATTCCTCTGCATCTTTACATTTAGATCAGCTTGTTTGGCTCTTGGTTTAGTCAGAGGTTTAGTGAAGTCATCGGCTGATTTCACTGTCAAATGTATTTTAGAGCTGAAACCTGCATGTTGGCTGCTGTGCACACTTCAGTGTGTAAGAAACTTCTATGAGTCAGACAAAATGTTTCCTGCAACCATCTTAACACTTGACTTTGTGGTGATACTGACGGTAGCATGATAAATGAGGGCCATTTTCTCATGTTCTGTTTGTTTCATCTATTGAAATTCAAAAAGAAATGCACAAAAGTGTTTTGAGAACAAGTCTATTGTTGTGGATGGTGTCCTATTTTCAATACAAAAAGCACTGCCAGCCGTTGTGCTTTTGGATGCCAGTCACTCAGTCCTTAATAAGTTCACCTCCAAACAACTTCTACGTGAAATGCAGCACACTGGCAGCCTCCAGGATGTGCAGCATTCCCAGGCTGCAGCACGGCGCAGTCCTGAAGAGCTCGTCACCTCGCAGGTGACACAACATCCATGCCAATAGCAGCCTCGCTCCGTCAGCCTGGCAAAGCCTCGGCACATGTTGCGCCGCGCCAGGCCTGTTCCTGCCCTATAGAGCTGGTGAGAGCAAGAACAGAGGAGGAGAGGGAGAAAGGGAGGTAGGCTAAGGGAGGATTTTGGTAGAGAGGTTTTCTGAGGTTCGTCACAACTAAGAAGTAGAGTTTGAATTAGTCGTACAAAAATTAAACACTTTTCCTTCCCTGTCACTACCCTTATGACCTCCACTTACATCTCCATTCTCTCTGCTCTTAATGCTGTGTGGGTTCTCATTGCTTAATACTGCCTTCTGTTAACGCCCTCAGCTGGCTTCAGTTGACCAGTACGAAGCCGTGCTGGGAGTCCACCGTCTCCATCATCTCACTGTCCAGGAGGGAGCCCTGCAGCTCAGGCAGTGCCACGCCCTCGTACTGCCCGGACACAGCCGAAGCCCCAGCTGCAGCTCCGGCTGAAGCCCTAGAAGCTTCGCCGGGGGAGGGCGGGATTAGCGGGACGGGGTCCAGGGGGAGCTCGTACTGCTCTGGGTAAAGTGCCTCAAATGAAGGTCCCAGGGCCTGCAGCTCACAGCCGGTGGAGAAGCTGTAGCCCAGACCACTGGCGGAGGCCTCATGGGGCTGGGGGCCCTGGAGCTGGTGGTGTAGGTGGGGTCCAGGGGAGAGGTGTTGGGGGTAGTGGTGGCGGCTCATATAGGCATCATAAACCAGGCCCTCCCCTGGCTCCATCAGGGGGCCCAGGCCCTGGGGGTGGCTGAAGGGGGGAGAGGCCTGAGGGCTGCCCTGCTGCTGGGGCTGGTGGGCTGCTGACATGGGGGCGCCCGGAGGGGACCCAGGTGACGCTGCTGGGTCCAAGGCAGGGCCCCCCGCGGGATAGGAGCCTTCCGCTATCTGCATCTGGTTGAAGTAGGTCTGCAGTCCCATGCCCTGTGACTGCTGCTGGAGGTACATCCTCTTCTGGTTCAGTCTGGGAGGGAGAGGCAGAGCCCGGTTAGATCACGGGTTAGAACACTGATGGATCCAATTTCCCGAGCTTGTTAAGACTCTTCAAACTGTTCTGTTATTTGTCTCTAGCTGTTAGTCATCATTCATTCATTCATTCATTCATTCATTCAACATCTATTTAAGGTTTCCTCATTTGCAATGATGGCAGGATGTAAAACAATTAAAAAGAGTGCAATAAGCTAGAAGTTAAAAGACAGAACAATAAATAAAATGTGAAATTGAATAAATCCATACAATGTCATATAAAACAGAATTAAGTAATATAAATAAATACAATGGTAATGAACAGAAAAGCAATTACACTCAAATAATACAAGATCTGAATGTCTCTGAACTGCTGTAGGGACAGATTATTGGTTGTTTATTAAAATCACTTGCATGTGATTGACAATGATTACTGATAACTATGTTAAAATTCCAAATAGGGGGATAAAACAGGGCAATTTCATTTCCAGCTGTAGGGGGCAGTTTTCCTTTAGATCCATACAAAGGAAACACTGCAGAGTTTGGTATCAGAAAGAAAATCTGTCCGTACAGAACAGAGGATGAGATGTGTGGTCGTGATAAGTGTGTTTAAGTTAGAACAAGGTTCACCTGTGTTCCTGCAGCTGCTGCTCTAAGCTTCGAGGAGTCTCCTTACAGAAGAGCTGACAGCTAGCAGGACTGTTCGCCAAGACGCTGGCCTGCTGGACACGAGAGAGACTGGGAGTGATTATTCCACTCAGGATAACTGCCATGGCAACTGGCTACAAACATTCACTTCACAGCACGCTCGGGTCAAACAGTCACGATGTTATATCCCAGGCCGCCTGATTGCAGGACTGCTAATCCTTACATTTACACAACAGCAGATATCACTGGATCTCGGGCTCTGCGGCAGCCAAAGTACGCAACCAGTAATAGACGGGTAATGCATGTTCATCCCCCAGTGTGGTCAGAGCCACGAGGTAATGTGTTCTTGGTGTTGCACTGTACCTGTAGCCTGTGAGTGAGGTACTGTGTCTCCAGGCTCTGTCTGCGGGACAGGAGCGGCGGCTGCGGCCCACCCTGGTATAAAGCTGGGTTCTCCTGCTGCTTGGACGCCTCACCCTTCAGTTAAAGACACACATACATGCGTTACAACAGGGGAGGTTCATGTCCATGCACACACATGAACAAGGACACACACGTTCAAATCCCCTCCGCTGCAAAGTTAATGAAGCTGTGTGTCGGGGTGGTGTGCTCCATCATGTGATCTAACTGGATTATCCGTGCTGTCTCCTGTCTAAATGCCTTTGTGCTGACGGTTCAGCCAGATGCCTTACTCTAAATGGCATGTACCACAGGGATTACACATTAGTTAAATGAAATAAAAACAAATTAAAAGGATGATGGGGCCCGGGCATCATAACCAACAAAGGGCTCCAATATTACATTATTGGAGATAGAGAAATGGAAAACCTCGGGATCTCGTCCGCTGCTGTGATTTTGTTCACTTTTTACAGTAAAGCGGTCTGCATGTCTTTCCTCAAATAGTGATGCACTTGCATTCAGTGGTTTGTCTTTGTGTGTGTGTGAATGTGCGTACGTGTGTGCACCTTTTTGTGTGCGTGTGTGTGCGCTCCGTTTAGGCCCATTGAGTACCAGTCACTACTATGGCTAGCCTGAGTGACTTCAACAATGGCTGCATTCACTTTGGCCCGGGCTCCGGGC
>OMLF01026697.1:13048-57826 GCA_900302615.1 Holocentrus rufus | reverse complement strand
AAAGTCAAAAACAAAAACAAAAACAAAGACTTCGCTTACACTATGATCATCCTGCAGTGAAGCTGTGACAGCATCTCAAAGTATGTTGAGCAGCCAGACTAAAAATACAGCGTTGGTACATGTGATGGGCTTGTTTACAGGATCTAAATTAAAACAAGGGTCAGTGTGTCAGACCACAGAGGCAGACACACATGGGTACGTTTATAATTCATGATGAGTTTAACAGCATCCACTAAGGCTAGACCAACTGCCCTACTGCCATCTGAAGGAAGAAAAAAAAAACAGTTGTGTGTGCAAGATCACTTCTGAGCCATGACTTTGTGTGTGCGGAGGAACTTTTGTGAATTTGTCCAAGTGTGCATCTGTGTTTGTGTTTGAGTGTGCATTCGCGTGTGTGCAAACATGTGTGCATGCATTCTTTTGTACACGCGCTGCATGAGCCCCTTTCTGCTTGAAAGGCTTATGACGGCCTAAAATGAACTTAGGCAAATGCCGTTTCTTTGGTTTGTTTGTTACAGAGACGCATTAGAGCCGGCAGCCTGAAGGCAGCCAAGCTGAGATTTAATCATGAGCATCCTCCTCATTGCTGGGAGGACAAGCTAGAGGACATAACACTCAGACAGCAATTTCACTGCCCAATGTGAAAGACAGTATTGTCCCGAAATCAGAATCAGGGGTTGAGTCTACATCAAAAACAACCCAAAAATACCAGGTTATCATGTTGCACAGGCACAATGACAAAAATGACTAAAAGATTGAGACTGACTTAGAGGATGTTTTGCAGTTTGCTCCAATTCAAACTCCAATATTCACATACAACGATGACATATCGCCAGAGGAAGCAGCTGTCAGTTGTCAAAGCTTTTGTATGTCAGCTCCCTGCCACTCTGACAGAAACAAAAACAGAAGCAAAAGTCGAACCATCGTTTCCTCACCGTTGAGCCGCGCTCCCACGGCGACCAGGATGACAGGCACACCCCAGTGCCTCAGCAGTGGGCGGAGTCTTGGAGCGTAGCCGTTCCTCACCTGCTGGAAGGCCAGCTTGTCGTTGACCGAATATTTAATGACCAGGATGTCTGCCTGCTCCAGGACGCTCCGCACGCTGGCCCAGTCACTGTCCAACAGGTCCTGGAGAGGCAAGAAACCACACAGCGTAAGATGAAGTCACCAGTCTGATGCACTCCGACTCTCCTTGAGGTGGAGAACAAACACCTCAGACATGAAACACACATAATATCTGCAGAAGCCCAAACCTGTAGCGTTAATCTTAACTCTAGACAACCCTCACAGTGACCCTCCCCCTCTTGTCTTCCAAGGTATAAAGTGTGAGGATCTGAAAGTAAACTGGGAAATGGGACTTTACCCCCAAGGAGCTGTGTGAGGCTAGCTTTACTCTAAACCAACAGCTATACCTCATTAGACAGGGAGAAAACTTCAGTAAGCTCAGAGCAATTAGATTAAAAAGGGATGAAGTGGCATAGAGGTAGACTGAGCCCACATCTGTCCCCCACCAGGGTCAGACAGCCCTGTAATGGGATGCATACGGGGGTTGGTATGAAATAACAGTGTCTCATTTCAAATTCATATGCTGTTGAGAACAAAAGTTGTTTCATCAGTTTTTTTGTGCGTTGCATTTTAAAATAGCGTCCTCCAAAGAATAGAGACATTCTCATAATGCTGCCATCAGTGCTGCAAGGCAAGCAGCCTTGGAATTTCAAATGTTGCACATCTTCTGAGCCGTAGAAGCTGAGTGAAAAGTAAAAAGAAAAAAGCCTCCCCGTGACTCACGCTCCTTTACAATGACAAAGCTCTGACAAAAATACCCTACTTCCTTCACTGCATGCTTCGCCATCTTGGCCTGCCTTGACCTTGCTCTGTCTCTGCAAATCAAATCCGGACTAGAAAGAACAGATTTGCCGCTGCACACACAGATACATGACGAGATCCAAGAGAAAAGCAGAGAATATATGGAGCCATGACAACACCTAATGATGTGACTCTTAGAGGAGCTCCAATGTTTTGTCTCTCTTGAAACCCTGGTCTTCCTTTATGTATAAATGATGTGCATGGAGGCAGGGTGTGGGAACTGTGTCTGTTCTGCCATAATCTATCAATCCAACTCTCCCTCACACCGCTACCAGTGTCTTACCCAGCTGGGGCAATCCCGCACCACCACAGTGACATCTCCAAAGACACGTGAGGTGTACTCCATGAAGGCCGGGTTGTGCAGGCTGCCCTCCAGGTCGCGGGCTCCCACCACGGCCCCGTGACCCAGGTAGCTCCACAGCAGGCCTCCCTGCAGCTGCCCCTGCCCCATGATCTCCTCCCCCGGCCCAACTCCTCCGGGGCATTCGCTGCCGAGAGCCACGATGTGAATGGACCTGCAAAACAAAACCCTCGTGGGGACTGTGCATGGTGCCACCTCACAAGCAGAAGATGGTCCAAAGGTACCACTGAAGGAGAGGAGGCGTTCACGTCCCTCTCTTCCCCCTTTGCCTTATTATTCATGTCTATCACGGAGACAGTGCATCACTATTATGTCACTGAGCAAAATGACTGGCAACAGAAGATTTTGCAAGGCCCATAGCGTATTTACGTGAGTGAATATTGGGTTTTAATCTATGTGCAAAGGAGACAATTAACATAAATGACTGTTGTTATTATTATTTTGGTTGTATTTACATTTATTAGGCAATTGGCAAAAGATTGTTTGAAGCATGCACGCATACCAAGAGCAAGCACCTTCTCCATACATCCTTTAATGAGGTGCAGCTTGAACTTACATTGTTGTCACCGCGGTTTTTTTGTTCCGCTGCTCGCTCTACACTATGGAGCCCGTTTCCCTCACGGTGCGTTTTCACATGAGTCTGCGGTCAGACTCGGCTTTTCCGCAATGAGCCGCGGCTCCGCTCCGTCGTTAATCCCTCTCATCGGTGGCTGGCGCCCCGGGAGCCCGGCTGGAGAGTTTCGCAGTCACTCGCATTTCCCCCTCTCTCTCGTTGTTCATTCATAAAGCGAAGCCCGATGCTGTCCCGACCGACCGCAGAGGCGCACCGGACAGGCGGCGGAGCGGAGTGTGTAAACAGCAGCGCTCATGGGCAGCCAATGCGCTAAAGACAAACAAGTTGTCACTCTCCGTAGGAAACGCAATTAAAGCGAGGAGAAGAGGAAAAAGCCTCGCGCCAATAAAAGCTCCTTGCTCTTGTCCGCTCGTGCCTCGATATCCAGACCCATGAGAATGACGTCGGCATGTAAAAGTCTCATGGGCAAAGAAGTGGCTAGAGAGAGAGAGAGAGAGAGAGAGAGAGAGACTGAACAGAGTGATCGCGCCTGACTCAGCAGCGCGCGCGCGCACGCACACACACACACACACACACACACACACACACACTGCAAGTCGTCGAGTGCAGGCATGAAAATTACATTGTTGTGTCCTTCACTCGTGGTTTTACACGTTTTCTGTCAGTTGAATCAAGGTTGTTTCATTGTCATCATCAATGCAAGCAATTCGACAAGGAGATCTTGTTATTCCAGCGGGCCTAGGGATGAATACACAACCACATGACACATAATAAATGCCAATAACTTCCCTTGACACCGGCTCACCCTCAAAATGACAGAAATTGACTTGCAGCACGCTTGTAACAACAGCTACCTGACATAATTGTTTAGTGGGATTGTTATGTGTCTGGCACACACAGGCACATGGTGTGCAATGATAATGACGTGGTAATGAACAACTGGGAGACTATATGCTGAGAAGGCAGAGAAAATCTAAAATAATTGGCCTTTGGATTGATGTGGTCTAATGCAACACAGCAGTCCACATAGCTACTAATGAGATCTGGTCCGTGGGTGTTCCTCCTGGACAAACTCCATCCTCCAGGATTTCTCTGAGAGGTTAGAAGTGTTTGAGCCTTGAAGGTTTGATCACAGCCTATGATGTCCATTCACTACCATAAATTATGCAAGGCACAAAACCAACAGAAGGAATTTAGGCATTGGGCTTCAATCCCCTGCAACACTGTAAATAGCCTTTGCTATTTGTCCCATGTCACCTCACATGCTGAACAACAATTTCCCACGAAATAAAAAGGTGCACAAACCCTGCTTAGCAGTTTGCCCAGACAACCTGCTGTTTTTCTTGACATACAGCCCTCCACTTGACCTATTGCAAATGAGCACCTGCACACTCTCTGTCTTGTATCAAGATTCTCAATTTGGCCACATAATCATATTTTAATATTTAATGTGTAGTTACTTAGCAAATGTGCTCAGTCTCCCTCTTCAGCGTTACCCAGGGCCTTGTGCATGTCTTGATTGTATTCGATGCGTCACATAGGGCCTTCAGACATTCT
Source organism: Holocentrus rufus (assembly GCA_900302615.1). Taxonomy (NCBI): domain Eukaryota; kingdom Metazoa; phylum Chordata; class Actinopteri; order Holocentriformes; family Holocentridae; genus Holocentrus; species Holocentrus rufus. The sequence continues at coordinate 53,468 of OMLF01026697.1, read as the reverse complement.
TTTCCAAGTTTTTCTTTTTGTAGGCCGGCAGCAGAAACCAGCATCATTCTTTCACAGAGGAACATTGTTATGCTCCCCATGTGCATTCTCAACCCATGGCCTATTTGGCTGTAGGGCCAAGTCACTATCACTGTCTTAGCCCCACTAATAATTAAAGGTCTTTCAGGGTCAGAAGAATTTATGATAGAAAATAAACAGTTTAAGCTAATACATAAGATTTTAAATGCTGTCTACAGTGGCATTATTAATGCACCATGCATATTATTTGTCATTTTCAAAGCATGCCAATCCCTTTATATTGATTAGTTAGACCACAAATAATGGTGCAGGTGTTGTTGGCAATGGTCAGACACTACAGAGGACAGTAGATGTATTTAATGAGGTGAAATAGGAGTGGTGCAATATAAGACCTGATGTGACCTGAATTGACCTGGCCAAGACTCTGACGTAAGATCAGTCTAGCAAAATCAGTGCATTATAGCAAAACAAATTTTAAAAAAAATATGAAAACTCATATTGTTAGGCTTGCTTTCACCTAAACACTGATTTCTCAACCCCTCTAATGTTTGTAGTATTTTTCTGTGCTTGAAATTTTGGCATGTTTGAAGTCTTTTATTTTCCTTGTTGTCTGTTTTTCTTTCTTTAGTGGGATTTCAGACTTACTTATTTCTAGTGAAGCTCCTGTGACTGTGCTATATACTGTGCTACATAACGTTTAGAACAACAACCAAAACAAAAGGGTATGATCATGAAATATACAAAGTGAGTAGAGAAAATAAATGAAGGGTTGAAATGTTATTATTAATAGTAGTACTGCTATCATTGTATGTCACATTTCCTATCTTATGTAGTTCTAACATCACTGGGTGGCCAAAGTTTTGGATCACAGCAGTCAGAAGTACCATGGTGCCACATCAAGGGAAAGCAGAGCAAATTTAGATTTAGACACACCCTGGACATCCTGAAGGTTATTACAATGAATAATAATCGAGTTCACCACAGCCACGTGGACTCCTGTGCACAAGGAGCCCATCAGGAGCAGGACTGAGCTAGAGAGCAGAGGCCCTCCAGGAATCACCTGCCTGAGGGAGAGTGCAGACCTGCTGTCAGCACCCTCTTTTCACACGCTCCGCTCTGATTTGCTGAGCACCCTCATTCCTGTTTAATCTATGGAAAGAAACTCTGTGCCAGGGCTAACCTGTGACCATGCAGTCAGGCGTTCTATTGTGAGCCAAGGGGATAAACAGACATGCACATTACAAAAGATGGTCACTGTGGTGTCTCTTCTTTCTGTTTCCCATTAAAGGTTAATGATTTACCCCCTTTAAGCTTTTATTGATCAATATGATTTGAGTGCATGTTAATCCTTCTTATCTCATTGATTAGTTCCCTGTATGCACAGTGCATAAGAATATTGGAAACCAGAGGGATTTCACAAGTGTAGACGTGCATCTAGGAACCTTGTGACATTGCCTAATTTAAATATAGACCAATCATCAGGGTTCAAAAGTCAGTTGTAAAAATCTTTTATTCAATGAACTACATAATGGTTTTGCGATATGGAGCAATAGGCCACACAGCAGGATGATGAAAATAATTAGCAAAATGCATACAAAGCTGTGTAAAATTATGATATATTCCTACTTTGTTGAATAATTAGCCCTATTACTGAATGGTATGATTTGCTCAATATGAATTATGTGTCCATGAGAGTCCTATTGATGACTTGAAGTAGACCACTAAGTACATGCCAATAAACATCAGACATGTCTTTCTCTCTTAGTATGTTTCCGTGCACAGATTGCACCATCATCATACAGTCATTCATCATATCGCTTCCACCTATCCTGGCATTTGTCACCAGTGAAAATCAGAGAAGACAGGGAGAAGATGTCACTCCAGATTACTGAGATGAAATCCTCATCAAGATAAATCTGTGCCACCATCAGGACGTTGCCTCCTTAGCCGCTTCTGCCGCCTCAGCCGCCTCAGCCGCCTCGACTCTCTCCCTTTCCAGCTTGCCCTTCTCTCCCTGGTAGAAGTCTGATTCGACCCAGCTCGGCTCATCACAAAGCGTGACGTAGACATCCCCGTTGGTCTCAGTGATGGTGTGGACTCGCTGCTTTAAACCCTTAGAGTACCATCTGGGAACAGGCGGCTTCTCCTTGGGGTTGGTGGCCTTGTATATCCCCTCCCCTTTGGCCAAAGTGATCTTGTACTTGTGTTTCGGACAAATTATGCACAGCTTGCCATCAAATTCCTGTGTGGAAAAAAGCAGGAGAACAACCTCTTCATTTCATTAATGTTATGCAGTTTTGGTATATTGATTACGGCATACCTCTACTCCTCTACCAAGTAGTTGCCCAAGGGGATTTTACATGCAGTTCTAATAGTAGGAAGCCTGTAAGTGCATGGGCGGAATCCAAAAAGAGATGTCTTCGTAAAATTTATCACATATCATTGGCTGTGATTTTCCTGGAGTTTGTCCAGTGGTATAGATTAATGTTTTGCCTTTTTCCACTGGGTCACATAAAAACAAGGTCTATTATCTTACGTCAGATGCATCCCTCACCTCAATGTCTCCATTCTGCAGTGGCCCCCCAGCATCTGTTGGAAGGGGAGAGGATCAGTGTATTGCAGAATAAGCAAACAGTTTACGGCAGCCTAACATTTTGCTGACTGGACACACCAGAAATGTTTTGTGGGGAAATGTCCAGTAGTTAATAAGGTAAATCTGCTCACCGTTAAATAAATGATTCAAGGGAGAATTAATTTAATGGCACCTGCTCAATTTTGACCGGGTTAGCTAAAACTAACACAATGTACATCCAGACCAGATGTTTCTGTGGGAAAGTTTTGGTCTACATGACTTTTAAAGTAAAATGTTATTTTTGATATATCCTTTGGAAACCAAGTATCTTCATAAGAGTTAATGCACAGCATTAGATGGCCAACAAGATATTCATCATTTAATATTAGATTTGTTGCAAAAACCAAAGAGTAACAGTTTTTTCTGCCCTCTGTCTTCAGTGACAGCTGCTTTGCATTAAGCACTAGAAGAGGATGAACCCCATCTTGAAGTGTACACTGTCCTACTTACGGTAGCAGTGAAAGTCCATAGCATAGAAGACTTCCTGATGATAGATGATCAGTATATCCCTCCCCTCTAGTGTCCTGAAAGAGCGCTTGGCTTCAATCAATTCATCCTTCTTCCCCACAAAATGAGGCCCTCCTTTAGGCTGGTTTTTCTCCTCCATGGACAGCAGCACTCCAAAATACTGTTTATAGGGCAAACAGGATCTGTCACAATTCAATATTCATTTGAAAATAACACAGCATTTTCAACAACCAGTTCACAGGATCTGATGTAACTAACCTACAATCATTGCCATCTGTGCAGTAACTACACTAAATACTTTGGCGAGCACCTCTGCTGAAACCTAAACATCGCATAAGATGAAAGTGAGGAGTTTGGATATGTCACTGGGATTATTGTGTGAGCTGGGCACCTCCCATCGCAGCTGTCTGCTTAAATTAGGTCCACAATGCTTCTAGAACATTCAGCTGTAAATTCAAGCAGCTGTAAATTCAGGCATCCCAAGGCTTACTCTTGGCACAGATCAGTGCTACTCCAAATACAGTTAAACCTACAATTTTGCTGCAAAGATAATTCCTAATATCAACATTTTCAGTTTCAACATGCAAGTGTTAAAGGTAAATAGCCTGAAATAGCCTGATCAGCAATTCATAAATGAAATAGTATCAATCATCAAAGACTAGAAGGATACCTAATCCAAACTACTTGTGACAACCTGCCTCTCTCATCATATAACATATATGTATAGATAGAGTAAGCAATGATTATATGACATACATGCAGTGACATATAAACTTGGGTTAAGAAAATGACATAAGACATAGATCTGGCTGTCATTATTCCACATAACCACTGGTCATACACTGATGGCATTCTGAGATCATCTCCATGTAAAATCAATGTGACAGTATATACCAAAAATATCTCTATGCACACGAATCTGACCTTAAGTGTAATTTATGTATAGCAGAGCGGAATAATGAGCACTTCAGTGCAGGTTGAGTAAGCACAGTAATAGTAGCAGCAGGAGCCACATGTCCAGCAGCCTCTGGCTAAACCACAGACAGCAGCAGTAATTAATGTGCTTCAGATTGGCAAAATAATCATTTACGTCAAAGAAACAACACATGCCCATAGTAACTTAGCTAAATGATGAAACATATTTTATCCTTTCCATAATGTTGCACATATTGACTTGAAGCTTCTCTCTCTCTCTCTCTCTCTCTCTCTCTGTCTGTCTGTATGTCTTTCACTCACTCCTCTCTATTTTTGACTATAGATTACTTGAAAATAACAAAGCACTTTTCCCCCATGTTTGCAAGAGTTTTGGTCTTTACCTTGGCACCCAGCAGCAGTCTTTCTTCCCTCAAGCTGAACTACTGTAATGCTGACAGCTTGGGGTTGCGTAGGAAGGAGGGCTCTTCTCTATTATCTTCACCTTCAAGCCGTCTTCAGTTGGCTCTATCTACACTCGGTATATTTCTTATCTGTCTCCCACAGGGAGACCAGCAGTTTGACTGCAAGAAAACTATACCTTTATCTGCATATCATAACCATTTAATTAATTTGCCAATATTTAAATCAGTCATGAGGGCAGATTTCCAACAGGATGAATTTTAATGTCTAATTTATCATAAGATATTAACACCAGGAGTATTTTGCTTCTTCATTCTGATTCCTCTGTTAAGTGCCTAATATTGATAATAATAATAACTGAAATTTGAAATTGAATTTTATTTTGGTCCAGTATCAAATACAAAACTTACAACACTGGGCGAAAAGAAAGTGCTCCCAACAAAATCTTGCAAAATAAAATAGACAACACAAAATTAAACAGAACGAAAAACGTGTAGACTGAAACCACAGCTTGTTTTGCCTACTTTTCTTGTATACAAATATCAGGCATCAAGAATGTCAATAATTCGTACAGTTACATTGTTCACACCATATTAATGCCAAACCACTGGTTATTACTCATTCAGCTTTTTTTTTCTTGCTAATCACTTCATCAAAACTTTTTTTTTTTTTACTTGCAAACTGTGCTGCTTATTTTGAGTTCCTCACCACAGCTGTTTCACAACTTTACATGGTACATTAAAATGCGGAACTTTTTATAATAGTCCACGTTAGGGACCGGATTCATTTTTCAGTGCACCACTGGACTTTCTCTCAGCCAATCAAATCTCAGTAGCCAGGCTCGTTCTAGAGTGTCAAACTGAGCTCCGTCAAATCTTATCACAATAAACTGACTGTAAGTTACCAACGATTTTTAAGATACGCAGCATACTGCCCTCCATGTACATGAAGGGTGAATGGCGAACGTGTTTGGCGTTAACATTCACACAGATAAATAGTTTGAAGCGAGTTTGAAGCGACCGCTAGCTAGGGAGCTGACATTTGATATGTGCAACTACACATTAACATTAGCTTGGTACTTCAGTGCCAGTATATGACGAGACATATAACTTACTAACCATATTTGACATATTTGAATTTATCAAAAACTGTTCGGACAACAATCCGTTTCGCTTCTTGTTGCAGCAGATGCTTTGTTTGAGTTGATAAGCATGTTATGCTATTAATAGTTTAGGTTGAATGGTTAATGAATGAATGGTTGAAAGATTAATATTAAAAGTAAAATATTACCATATGGTTAATAAAGTTATTGGGTTTTTTGGCAGTAACTGACAGTTTCAAACTAACTCCATTTAATGCAGTATGGCTCAACTTAATACCTCGAGTCACATAGCTTCATATGTATAGTGCTGGTATTGTCACTCAGTAAATGTGAAGGTGATTGTCCTGCCTGACTGACTTTACAACACATTTCTTTTGAATGCCATTAGTAGTTGATTGATCAGAAAAGTCAGAAAGAAATTCAGATTGGATGTTGCAATGCTATTTTCCAAATTAAGACAGTGTGTTACATTTTTTGTGTGTGTGTGTCAGTCAACTGTGAGAAACTTACACAGACATGCATCTTTTACTGAATATTTGTTAGTCAGTTATTAGAATGTGTAATGTTTGCTTCCTAATCCAGGTCATCCTTTTCAGGACATCCAAGTTTGTTTATCATTTGTCTTTTGGGTTTGATTCCCCACAAAACAGCATGTGAATGCAGTGCTGTTTGCCAGACAACTTGATAACTGTTCTGAGATTAAGTGTATTTGAAAACAAAATCCTGAAAACTGAATATGGGACTTATAATAAAATCCTGTTTTTTAAAGTAATGTAAAACACAGTAATGTTATTATGTAATTCATAGTTACAACATAACTGTTTCCCCACCAGCTGTGTTTAAAACCCTCTTCCTCAAACAGCCCTTGATTAGAAAGCCCTGTGTGAGTGCCTCATTTTGCACTGCTGTGGGGTGAAGTTTTCCTCGATTGTCTCTCGTGAAAACAGACACACATTTTAATCTAGACTGTGATGTTGTGTGAATGTGTTGAACAGGGCGATGGCACTGCGTGCTTGTGGCTTCATAGTGTTCCGTCGCCTCGCCAAGTCTGCTCCTCCCCCAGACAACATTGAGTACCTCCTCTTGCAGACGTCGTATGGGGAGCATCACTGGACCCCACCCAAAGGTGTCGTTGTCAATAATGGAACACTCACGTAAAGGAACAGTTCATCCAAAACACAAAAAAAGATGTTTTCCCACTTACCCCTGATGAAGTCTATCAATCCAAATACTTTCTGCGTGATCTGGTGAGGTTTCCAGTCTGCCATGATCTTCTCTGTTTCCCAAGAACAATGGGCCTGGATGGTTATTTGTTTGTGGAGCTCAGCCTATCAGAAATTTACATGTGAAGATTTCAACAATCACAGACATGACATGAATACACAGCATAATTCAAAACCTATGTTAGCAGCAAGTTTCGTTAGGAACTATTTCCTCCTGAACAACATTGGCAAACTATCTATCCGTCCCCAGTGATTAAGAAATAGAGGTTGACCTTGCCAAATCACACAGAAACTATCTGTATTTGAGTTTTGGTCAAACTGTTCCTTTACAGACTTGAACTCCTAACCTTGATGACATACACTCAGTTTAACTAAGTTCTGTTTATACCTCTTAATGTTATTCTGCTCATTGCCTCCAGGTCATGTGGACCCAGGGGAGGATGACCTCACCACGGCCCTGAGAGAGACCAAGGAGGAGGCGGGGCTGGGGGCGGAGCACCTGCAGGTGATCGACGGCTTCTTGCAGGAGCTGCACTACGAAGTCCGGGGCAGACCCAAGGAGGTGCTGTACTGGCTGGCCGAGCTGAGAGACCCAAGGACTGCGGTGACTTTGTCTGAGGAGCACCAGGACTATCGCTGGGCCCGGCTGGAGGAGGCCTGCTCTCTGGCCCAGTACAAAGACCTGCAGGACACACTGAGGGCAGCACACAGACACTTAGAGGCTTCGCAGGGCAAACAGTGATGCAGTGGAGCCTAGACCCTGCACAAAGAAGAGATTGAATCAGAATTTTATTCTCACAATGCCATCGAACCTCAAAGCTGATTTTGGGCGAGCACCCAGTGTGACAGTGCTTCTGCAGTGCATGTGATTGATGTTTCTAACCGAGTCTGCTTTGAATGCACCTTGAATCTACTGTGCAGTGATATTGGAAGGAGGGGCAAGTTGCCGGCTCACTGCTCAGTAGAATTCCTTCTGTCAAAACAAAGACAAGCGAGGAGAAAATGAATCAAAACAGAAAATTGATTCAGTCTGAGTCACTGCTGGAAAGCTGAATTGCCTGGGTCTTTGAGTCTGCAAAGTCATTTGTAACTGATTAAGTTATGGTTGATTTGAATGTAAATAACGTAAAAGGCTATTTGAGAGCAGAAAACTGAATTAGAGGAGTTAAAAATCAAGAAAGTCCAAGTCCCACAAAGCAGGGCTTTAATCAAAAGGAATTGCATTTTCTAGCTTTGAGGCACTTCGTTATCTCTGGTGAGACTGTCAGTGCATCTGTAAAATAATGTAAACCTAAACAGGTGTATTATGTCTCATGTGGTAATACTGTTTTATCTATGGAAGTTAAAATCAAATTGGGTCCAAATAAATATACTTAAGAAACAGCATGTTTTTTTTTTCTTGTGGTTCACAAAACTACCTCAACTCCCACTGCAGGTTTCTGAAATGTATTTAAAAATATAATAAAGACTAGATGCAAGCAAACTTGTCAAATGAAGTTATCAAATGTATGAATGCAACATCCTGCAAAAATAAGCAAACAAAGAAACAGTCATTGCTCTTGTGACAAGGTCAATTAACTGGCCAGAGAAACTGTAAGCAGTAGATGCTGCCACAAGATGGGGACAAAAACAAGTAACAAAGCATGCTGCTGTATACAGTAGATGATAGACTACAGAAAATAAAATATAGCAATATACTTTTAAGGTTGTTTTCATTTTTTAGTTCAGACTCCAAGCCAAGGAGCACTCATCCTTCAACATTAACTGCTCTGTGTTATCACCGAAAGCATTCAGGCTTTTTCCTCAGCTCTCAGCATTATTAACAGAATGATAAATGAACTGTTAGAAACCATGGTCAGAAAAGGGTGACATTGGGAGAATATATTCATCACTTGTTTTGAAATACTGAACAATGAATATCAAGTAATATCTTTTCTTTTCTCCCACAGATGATATATATGTAATCCTTTAGAATGAAACAGGCACACTTTTTCATGAATAGGATTCTAGACACAATGAATTATTGCTTGGGTCTAATTTCCCTTGTTTGTTGGCTGTGTCAGAGGTTTTTGGGGGTTTTTGGCTGGGACTGGATTCTGTTATGAAATTCCCTTGTCTCCCTGGTCTAATGTAGCAACAATTACGCCTTTCTGTTCTTATGCAAAAGCAAGTGATCAAAGGAAAGGAACAGGGCCATTCAAAACAGGACGACCTCATGACCCCGTGGAGAGGTGACATAACACAAGTTTTGAGCAGTATTGGTAACATGGACGCTGCTGATCATTCGGGCCAATTTATAATGTTTTATATATCTTTTTATGCCGTCACCTTATATGGTGTAACCATAGAAATGGAAACACAGTTTTCAATTCTATTTCTGTGAGTGCAACAAACCAACACTGTTGTGAAAAGAACACATCAATATTGTATAAACCTAATTATAAAAAGAAGATGTATGTATGTAAACTGCTTAACAAGCTGTGAAGGAATACATGTAGTCTGAGAATCAAAACCCTGACCCTCGCCGTACATTATGATACTGCATACATGATCTATATAGTCAGCTTTGTAAATGCAATTCTTCTGCACAGTTCGTTTGTTTTTACTTGTCACTAAGAGACTGTAGTATCTTCTTTGTGCCTTATTGAACTGAGTATGTCTGATCTTTATAGGCCAGCTGATGGCCCATAAATTCCTGCGGCTACTGTGGATATTTTCAGTTAACTTGCATTAAGAGATTTTTTTCTTCCATTTCACATCACTCTACAATTCAAGTTGCTTGCTGAACTGTTCTTCTGTATAGTAAAAGATTCGTTTCAGGTTTTCTGATAAGGTAAGTTGGATCTTTATCATTTCTTGAGGATGTAATGTCAACATAGTAGGCCTTGCAATGTATTAGCAATAATGTTGAATGTTAAGTTTTAGCTGTGAGCAATTATTGGTCACATGATTTTATTTTTTATAGTTATATTTTAATTTGTTAAGGTGATGGGTAGATTAAAAGCACATAACTGCAGAGTAGTTAAGAGTTGGAGCATCTACCTTTAACTATTCTCACATGTGGAGCACTTGACTGTGATTCACTTCATGCTGCAGGGTTACATTTAACACCCTCTGTTAAAGGGATAAGAAATGAGTGATCAAGGGAATGTAAACGCTCCCCCACCTCACATAAAACAGAAAAAAAGCCTCACTTCAATTAACTGCCATTTTTCTTTCGGGTCTTTTGAGGACAATCCCTCCTCCTCCTCCTCCTCCTCCTCCCAGTACACTGGGAACAGAGCAGGAAGAAAAAAACAATTAGCATGGAATCCGGCCTTGGCTTTCAGGAGTGGTGGTGAGTCCAGATCCTCCGAGTGACCAGTGGTGGCTGAATGTTCATGACACTAAAAATAAAAATCTTCAACGTTAATCTAAAGCTGAAATATTGCTTTCAGACACATTAGAGCATCATTGAACCAGTAATTAATTTCATGCCTGGGAGAACGTAAGAGCTCTTTTCCCAATAATAGAAGATGTGTAATGGTTCTAAATTAAAAGTGCCAGCTTGCAGCATGTTTTATCGGTGACTGTTCACCCTGGTAGTTGCTATGTCAACCAGAGAGATGAAAATCACTGATATATGACTGTGGCATAGTTCACCTCACCCATGTCGTTTTTTTTAAAGAAGCATTCAGGTATTTTGACCCATCAGGGTGTTTTCTTGAGCAGAAAAAGCTGCAGGGTGAATACTAAATCGTGTATTACAACCTGTGGTCATAGTGGGTTCAAGTAAAGCTAAAATATTCCGTCATTATAATAGTCAAATAAGGTGAATACCTTTCAGCAGGCTCCAATGACAAACTAGTTTATTTGAATGAATTTGCCAACTTTACCACAACAACTGTATGCTTTAATTTGCATGGTATCATCTCTAATTTTGTTCCAAAACTTGCTGTGCTGTCTGTTTTCCATGACACGCGGGTTTAGCAACAAATATCAAAGCTAAATTGCAAACAAACCCAACGATGTATTTTTACAATAGAAACTTTATATGAGTGACATTTGCATCCTCACAAACACAAAATGAAAAGGAAAAAAAAAATTAAATGAATCAAACAAGAAACCAACAAGGACAGCATAAACATCAATAGGTGTGGACACAGGCAGCACTGTGGACACACACGAGTCAGTTTTCAATTCAGTAAGTGTGTACCCATGAGATGGCCTTTAGTGGCCCTCATGACATCAGTGCACACTTCAAAAACGCAGGCACGCAAGCGCGCGCACACACACACGCACACATTCACATACTGAATAAATGAACTAGATGAATTCATTACTGTCCTTGCTAGGGAACAATGTGTATGTGATAACATATCTCAACAGCTTAGACCGCAGGCCTTTTTAATGAGTCATTTTTTTCTTTAGGCTGAGTTTGGGAATCTCCTCATCCCTCAGAGATACTCAGATACTCATTGTGGGCGGCTCTCCTCCCTCAAAAGGCCTCTGTAGCTTCTCCCCATCATCTGCACTTATGAAAACAAGGCATACATCAAAGTTAACAAAAAAAAAGAGAGAGAAAAAAAAAAGAAAAAGCAGGAACGTCTAAGTTAGAGGGGATCTAATTTGCCCTGGTCATTCAGTTGCTATCACAAGAGCTCAACTAAGCCTAAGCTTGACTCAAATCATAAAAGTGAATAATGCTGTTTCAGATCTGTGAACATGTGTTGGGAGGGAAAGACTGGCAATAAGTTTAAAATGCTAGCTGTTCCTTTCTCTACAATGTCTTAAGATTTTTGTTCTATGGTGTGGGTTGGGGCAACAAGAAGGGGAGACCACATCAAGAAAGGACCTCAGAATCTCTGACATCCATCCGCTTCCTGTGGTACAATGACATCATATCCATTAAAGATCCTGTCCAGGAGTGGACTTCTCCTTGTCCACAGTCTCTCCTCCACAGAATCCAGTCTCTGTGAGGTCTCTGAAGCAAACGGCAGGGAGAAAAAAAAGTTTCACTCCTTTGGCCTCACAGTCAGATTCGTGAGTCAGGTTATCTCCTTGAGAGTTTATTCAAACAGGTAAAAATCCTCCACATGCATCCATTGCTCCATAGTGTGTAAATATGAATGGTGGCTGGGCTGTATAACTGATTTTCCTTGGCATAAAATCCATCCATTTGAATAAAAGGTATACGGAATTGGTGAATAGGTTAACACACACATACATACCCACAAGTGTAACACACAGGTAAAACCAGAGAACTCATAGCTTAATTTGATGTATGATACCTTAAAACTATTATTTGTCTCATTATGTTGTTCAATGCCATAAATGTTGTAATGTTTATGACAAATACTCAAAGGGTGTTATTTTTTCAATAAACAGTTAAATCCTCAGCCAATTTAGGTCTCCCACCACAGCACTGCGACACAGTGCAAACACCTTGTGAATGTTTTGTCAACTGGGCAAAGTCCACGAGGTTAACTGGGCAAACTCACTCGTGACGGAGATCAGAACCAACTCCATGAAAACGTGAAAGAGAAAAGCCTGTAGTTACTGGGTGAATAGTAAATGTAAATACACACACACACACACACACACACACACACACACACAGGCACACACACATGCACACACAAATAACAGGCTATCAACGTCATAGTCATTCAAATTTATAGCTAAGTTGCTTGTTACTTTTATCCCTCTCAGTAAGCATACTCATATTGTTTTGTGGCACGGTAACAACATCCAATTTTCACTAAGTTCCATTTAAGCATAAGTTGGAATCACGGCGCAAAATGTAACATAATATTTTCACATCCATTGCAACATAATGTGAGCAGTGGCTTCAGGAGAAAATCCCTACGGATGTCGTCTGATTTTTTTGTTTTGTTTTTATTTTGACTATAGCCTACCAAGAAGGAAACAACTAAAAGGAACCTAATCAGGACCAACGGGAACTCAGCTGCGTGTAAACACGCTGGTGGCGGGGTTGGAAACTTTCAGTTCAATCTCTGTCCTCATAGCAACCATGGATACGCAAAGTAAGAAGAAGGTGGATGTGAGGAGCAGTTTGTATGTTAACAAGTTTCTCTTTGACTGGTTTCTCTCTCTGTGAGAGTCTGTGGAGGCCCTGAGGTTTAAGAGGCAGAGAGAGGTGCAAGAGGAGACAGTAGGACACTAGTGCCTGTGTGACAAAAGTTCTTCACTTTGCTCATCCTCAGCTGTGTGATTTTTGGGGGGGATCATGAGGGAGGGGTCATAGTTCAGATATGAGGGACACTAGTGGACGAGCGTCCAGGCAGGTAGTGTTAGGGTGCATCAGGGCAGAGTCTGTGTTTGCAGGTTTAAGTTGATTGCATCAAAGTCGAACAAACAAGAGAATGACAGAGATATTCTGGCAGGGATGCACCGACTGACTGACTGACTGACAGGGCAAAGAGAAGGACAAGTCTGTGGACTGAATGTAACAGGACAAGCTACCCAGCTGGTTAATGAGCCAAACAGTGAACTGTCCATTAGCCAGACCGTCAGAGCGATCCCAAAAAATAATAAAAAGAAGAGATGGGTGGAGAGACAACTAAAAAGAGGCAGACAAAAATGGCAAGAAGGAAAGACAATGCGGACAGAGCCGGTCTTTAACATAAAACCATACAATCAAAAATGGGCTAGCCAGACAAAGAGGTGGCCAGCTACGTGTGTACATATGCACACTTTTTGAAAATTGGAGGGTTGAGGAGGGTCGGGGGAGGGGGTTGGCGGGATCAAAGGTCATCCAAACCATCATGAGTCTTCGTTGCCAGAGTCGTCCTGGTTGTCGTAACGTCTGGTGGATGTCCCGACCTCATCCCCAGTGCTAATCGCTCCAGCTTCGCCTCCAGACTCCATCTCGCTTTCATCCTCCTCCTCCTCTTCCTCCTCCATGTCGTCGTCATAGAGGTCGTCGTAGAGCAGATCCGAACTGCTGTCCTGGGAGGGGACCCTGGTCTGGACGCAGTACTCTGCCAGTGTGGTGGGGACCTTGACGCCGTCACGCTCAGCCTCTGCTGCTGTAGACAACACCTGCTTCCTGTGGGCAAACAGAAAAAAGAACACATTAAGCTAACAACAGTGCCTTAGGTTATTTAGAAGTAAAAAAAAATGATTGACTGCATGATAGTAACATTTCATAAATAGAAATTCTTTGCTCTCAGTATGTGAGACATCGTCAGTAAGCATCAGCAGCTTCTGGCACAGCCTCCTATACTCTACAAACATAAATCTGAATAAACCAGCCAAAGAGATTTCCCCGGCACTAAAATTTAACCAGCCATAAGGACACGGGTTATTTTCCAATTAGTAGGACCTCCTATGTCCCATACCCTGTAAAATATATGTTTATATTCATCTGTGCAGAATAAATAATAATGGTTCAAGAAATTTTTATGCATATTTCACTAATCTGAACATTTCAGTCTCCTCCATGATCTCTATTCCCGATGTTAACATAGTCATCACTTAAATTCACTTTGCCAGCTATGGAGAAATATTTCAGACATTGAGAACCTTGAGGAGTGACAAAACTGTCCAGGGATATGTACACACACAAGCCAAATGACAACGGAAACATGTATCTTTATACATACCAGTCTCATAACTTATATTAAAGGCCACCAAGCCTCTGTATCTAAGGAACATAATGCAAAAATTTCTCCCCTTCACCCCCTGCGCCCACTAATAAAATGTATTTCCAACAGTTAGTTTGTGTGACACTGTTAAAGAAAAATAATTCATTTAGAAAAATTGCAAGCAAATTAAGATATATATTCTAATACAATATTTTCTAAAAAAAAATGTAGCTATGTATATATAGTTGTGTCTCTAAATCCAACAGGTTTTGTAAGTTGCTTTGAAGAGGACTGAAGCCCTGCATATGCAATGGCTCTTCAGAGGTGGGTTGCCTGGCAAAACCCCACATCTAATTTTAACATAGTAACGGGGGTGGTGTGATCACTGGAATTGAAGGAGAATACTTTTTTCTGCAGTTAATATGATCATAAATCATGTTTTGTAAAGTGCAGGAAACTGGATTTAAATAGCTGTCACCCCACCCCAGCCAAAGTCTGAGAACTTCAAATGGTGGTCTGGCTACAGCACCGCTTACGTGTTTTACCTGATAATCTCTGCATACTCCTTGTCCTTGCCCTTACTGTCTCTCCATTTGCGAAACATGACAGAGGCATCCACATTAGCCGGAGAGAAGGTGTTGGGCTCATTGAGCAGAGAGATCACACTCAGCAAGATGGTCCTGCTCACATATACACATGTAAACACACACAGACACAGAAAATGAGCATGCTCCTGCTCCTATAGCAGATAAACAATTTGTCACCACGTGACAATACAGCATTGCAGCACACTCGCAATCTAAATTCCCATCCCAGCTCAGAGAGGGGTAATACCTCACCTCTTTCCCCTTGTGGCTCCATTACATGATACATCCAATGTGCTCAGGTTTTCAAATACACACTCAGCACTTTATCTCTAGTTCGGGGGAGAAAAAAGTCTCTTGCTGACAAGCTAAATTTTACTGAATGTGAAACAAGGAACTCTGAAAGCAACTTTGCAACATCTTGTTCATTAGGAAAAACACGGGTGTGCTAAATGTAAACTATTAATCTTGCAAAATTCTCGATCTGAAGTTCTGTGTGCTAAACCTCTTTGACTTGTTCCACATTTTTAAGTACATCACATTATCTTAAATGCGTTTTTGCTCATCGGCTCTTTTTTAAACAAGCACAGGCAGTCCTCTCCCCTTCTTGTTTATTCTTTACTGAAACAGGAAATGACAATATCATTCAGGAAGAAGTACTGTACACCATCACAGATCTAGCATGATCAAAATTTGACTGCACTTCTTGATGAGTGCTAAAGTAAATTTCCAGATGGCAGACACAGAGAAGGTATCAACAGGTGTCTATAGAATGGATTGAGCCCATAATTGTTGCATAATGGGGGTTACCTGACGTTCTGGGTGGGGTTCCACCTCTCGGACGGCAGCTCCCCACTCTGGGGGTCATCAACAGGAGGATGAAGGATGGAGATGCACACGTCTCCATTCTGAAGGGACAGACGGCCGATGCCAGTCAAACAAACTCATACAGACAGTTGTGCATGTATCACTTAGCCTACTTATGAAGCAAGGTAGTTTAGTAATATTTCTTTATCTACTGAGATGGTGATTGAACAAATGGACAAACATAATACATTATATAACATTGTTGTGACTGTGAAGGAATACTGTTGGTGAAGGTGTCATATCGTCTCAATATGACTAACAACTAGGTTTTAAGAAACAATACAGGCGCCAAATGCATGTCTATGGCTATAAAAATAGCATGAAAACATTTGGTTTGGTTCTTTTAATGACACATAACTGTGACACGGACTGATGCTTAATTAAACAGCAATTTAAATCAAGTTATCACATTTTGCATGCTGTCCCGGACACTGGGGATTGGTTTAATTCAATGAAATACAAAAAATGTGTTACCTCATAAATGTTTGGGTGCCACATCTTAGTGAGGAAGCGGAAGGTTGGTGGGGAGTATGGGTAGTCAATTGGGAACTTGATGTGAGCCTTGGAAAGGAAACAGGTTGACAGTGAGTGCGTTTATACAGACAACCTGGCAAGTTCAACTTCCCTTACAGTAAACTGAGATCCTCATAGTCAGTGGGCGTCAGTGTGAGAGTACAGAGCCCAAACAGGGAAATATGGATCATGTTTGGGGGGCTGGGTTGCAAGATGTCGTGGAATGTCAAAGATACATTTCTCATATACATATAACAAGATACAATCAGGTGTGTAATCTTTGCAATAAATGCTTTTCTCTGGTGACATAAATTAACATTGTAATTCTGTATGCTTCCTCAAACAACAAATCGACTGAAACATCCTGAAAGAGGGAAGCTGTTTGGTGTCACGCTTCAGCATTTTGCAGGTGTGTCAGGAACAGTTGCCTTAAGATAATGTCTGGAAAGGATGGAGTTAATTTAACAGTTTCTCTAATCATAATACTTCCAAACTCGAGCAGCGACAAACAGGTTTGTAACTAATTTTAAGTCAGAAACTTTTCAATTAAAAAAAACAAACACAAAACAAAAAAAACAATGCCCCAGGAAAAAAATCAATCTTATCTTGAGTAACTGGTCTACCCTCACAAGCCAGACAGGTCTTACAAGTTCATCAACAAGCTATGACTAGTCAGCAACAACAAAATAAATTCCTGTACCATGTCACTTGAAAGACCCTGCTTCCAACACAGCCCTAAACAAGAATCACACTTTGAAATGGTAAACAGCGGCATTAATATTAGCTGTGTACACCTAATCTATATTTCCAGCAACAGAAAAAAATGCAATGGAGTAAATTAATTATTAAGAACCACTTCCTGTGTTCTTTACAGATTTTCAGAGTAATTTTCAGAGTGAAGGTTCGCCTGGGTGTGGGACTGTTGTGTGTGTGTGTGCTCACTGGTCTGCTTCCACTAAGATAGGACTATCACCAATCCACAACCAGCCACTACTCTACTCCAGCCCAGAGGCATCAACAAGACAGATCTCATGACACTGGCATGAGGTTACTCTTCAAAATTTATCACCCCCATACTAGAATAGTCTGGATAGTTCAGTATACACACAAGGCTGGGTCTGGAGGAACTTACAGAACAGCTTCTTTTATTTGACTATTCCTTAACATGTATTTGATGTGATTTGTTCCATGGATGATCTTTAAAAGTGAGAATATCATGAGCCCAGTGTCAAACACATAAGGGCGCCAGGTATGTGCCTTAACCCAATGCATCACAGGAGCCAAACAAGATTCAGCAGCATAAACAACCATGATAATGTCTGTTCAGAGGTTAGTGTTTTTAGGTAGAGCATTTTTCATTTCACATTCTTGTCACCACACTGGTCAAATCCCTCTATAAATCATTTATGCTGGGGTCAGTTATCTTGATCAGTGCCATAATTTAACAGTCAAAGCATCCCTCTCCATAGAATACAACACTCAACAAATAGGCACTAAAATTGCATTTAATGATGTCACCGTGAAGCCAAAGCATAACTTAATCAACTCTTGGCAGACAGACTTTGGCAGCACCTCCTCTACAACTATTTGGGCATACCTGGAAGGCTATAGCCAAATCTGCATTGCCTCCACTTGAATGTGAGTTGTCACTATAGAGATGGCACTATCTAGAACGAGCTGCGCTGAATAAGCAATACAAAAGAAAGCAAAACGGGTCTCATCATGCCCTTCTCTCTTGCTCTTTCTCTCTGCTGAGGTGCCATTTATATCTGTCCACAGCTAAAAATAGCCATCTGAAGCACAACCAACATACAGCAAAGGGGAGAGGGCTGGACAAGGAGAAGGGAGGGAGAGAGAGGAGAGGGGCTGACAAGAGAAGGAGGTCGGATGCCTGATAAGACTTTCAGGTGAAAAAAAATCTTAAAGACCAGCAGAGGTGAGCCATACCTGTGACATGGGTTGGGGACTGTCCAAATTTTAGAGTTATAAGTGTAACAGCCATTCTAATGAGACTCCTCTAGGCTTGCCATTGACAGTTCAATCAGTCATTGTCAACAGACTACTTGGTTGTTTTCCAAAAAGTCTAGATCACCAATATACCCTTCTTTTGAAGAAAACATCTCCAGGAAGCAGCTGCTGGCACTGATGTTGCAAAGGTCACCATTTAAATTAAGCAGAGTCTAAAGGAGCACACCTATCTGTTACCTGAATAAAAAAAGCTTGATGAATCTATCTTGTTGTCTTGGTTCTCTTTGAGCATTGTCATTTCATCTTTTCTCCCCTTCATTGAGTTTGGCCTTACCTTAAAGTAACCTCCTTCGTAGAGGGTGTTTGGGGGGCCAAAGATGGCCACCTCCCAATTGTAGAGGTCAGACTCCTCCACCAGAGTGATGCGGAAGCCCTCCACTGGCTGCTCCTGCAGAGACTTCAGCTCCATCATCAGGGCCTTCTGGGAACTAGGGGTTGCCTGGTGGGCCATGCTAATCCCACTTCTGACACCAGTGACCACAGATAAGTGAAGAGCGGAAAGAAATAAAGTGAAAAGAGAATAACATAATATATGGCCTTCATGATTTTAGCAGGATTCTATTTAAATTCCAGAAATACTGTTGATTAGGGATCTGCAGCAGTGTGCAACAAAACATAAAGGCTGGCAGCTTTGTTTGCAAAGACTGTTTCCATACACAACAGTTTTTCTAGAACATTCCAGGACAAAAGAAACATCAAACCTAAACAGGTAACAGCACTGTTGGTTAACTGAACACAACATAAAGAATTCAGAGACAAAGGATATGTGGCCTGCCAGCTAGCTAGGTCAGTGGCTTAGTAGGCAGGCCCTTTATGGGGGAAAAAGCAAAGTTAATGAAAAGTGATTACCTCTATCTCCTTGCACTTTAATGTGTGATCGTTTCGTTACAGTTGAAAAATTCAGGGTAAATTCATTGGCTGTCCATGCTAGGCTAGCTATGTCTAGAAAAACAGACAGTAAGAAGAGCAGTGAATTTTCTGCTAATGCCTAAGGTTGGTCCTCGTGTTTCCAAATTCTTTGTGTGCCAATGTTGACAGTTGACATGGAGCTAATAACAGTGTAAGTCACGGTATCCCGTTGATCATTCTTGGGGTCAAAAGAGGAAACTTGCTCTCCCTGACATTTCTCCGTCCTGCTGGTTCGGTTCGGACAGGCGCTCAGCTGATCCCTGCTTGTTTATGTTTGTTTATCTGCTCTCTGGCAGTCTCAACTTCTCCACACGTCAGCTAAACCCCTACCGAGGAACTTCGTTAAAATGGAGCAGCTTTTCTGCTTTATATCGTCCCCTCCAGCACTTTGGCAGTGTAAAAGGCTGTTAATATTCGAGCTTATGGTCGCGAAAAGGACAGTCAATGAAAGGTTTACACTCGCGAATTACAGTGAATTTAATCGATTTTTATTTTCCTCCCATCGATGCTTCCGGCTATCATTGCGCGTGTCTGTAAAACGTAAAGACGTAGGGATCTGAACGTGACGTGCGCGCACTCGCGGGACTGAAAAATCGTAACCAAAGGAGGCAGTTACCAAAGTGTATACAGTTACTGTAATTCTTAATTACTACATTGCAAAAAGTGTTTATACTGCACAGTTATAACAGTCAAGTTGTGATATATGTTGCATTATTGAGCAGTCACATATCACCCCCTTATCTTTTTAACATGACACAAAAACACAACACAAAACATTTTGCAACCAGGCTCACCCAATTTGTTTCCACTGACATCAAGTTTTGCATAAAAGACATAAGTAACATGTTGCGTCATTCTCTCTCTCCATTATTTTCCCTCTTTTAGATCGACACTTTTTACATTTTTCCTCTTGTTTGTAAAGTTTGAACTTCTTTTCCTCGTATGTTTTGCTGTGTTTTAGAATTTCCGTTTCACTCTACTGTTGGCCTACTGTGTCTTTGATTATAATGAATTCAGAATCTGATCAGAGATTATCGGAGATCTGCCAGGCCTTGGAGCTGCAAAGTTTCAATTGCTTTTGCTGATTAAGTAGACCTAGACGTAACTATTAACGAGGCTGGGATTGTTCCTGTAATAATACTTTCCTTTGAGGTGGTGAGTTAATGAAAAGGAGGATTAATACAACCTGTCACATACTGTATCGCCTGAAGTTTGACAGGATCAATCATCAGGATCATCAATCAATCAATCAATCATGACAGTATAACAATGAGTGGCTCATTTGAATGGAATAGTATTTAGCATAATCAAGTACTTGATTGTGTCATTAATATGTGTCTCTTATTGCCATCATTGTGAAATGGTGTTTTATAGTGGTGGTGACCCTATTGCAACAGGTAATCCCCTTAATATTGGCATGAGTTAGTAGTTAATCTATTAGGAGGGTTTACAAATAAAAATAACTCAACCAAATAGAAGAAAACCCTTGACTATGTCACAAACAAATATATATTCCTCTAACCCTCCAGGCTCCATGTCCTTAAAAAGGGATGTAGAGCTTACTTGACAACTGATCTACGTTAAAAAAAATAAAAAATAAAAAAAAATAAAAAAAAATAAATAAATAAAAAAAAGATACAACTGAACAACTGAACTACAGCAAAATAGATATAACAACTATTTGGGGCCCTATAATTACAGTATGTAGCTGAAGGATCTGGAATGGGGTTCATACACAAATATGGCCAAATGGTAACAATAAATGTTTTTGGAGACCATATAGACCATATATATATGACCATATGTGTACTTTAGGAAAAGATGTGTCATTTTCATTTTCTGTTTGACAGCAACTCAAATGTGTTACTTTTCCGCGTATCATTTGTTAGAAACAACATTGCAAGAAAGTTTGTCTGCTTGAACTACAAAGACATTTTTTTGAAACAGCAGCTTAAATTGACAGTTCAACTGTGCTTGTCCAAGCTGAACCATCAAAATTGCAGTTTTGCCATGCTGGTTGGTCACACAGAGAGCTAGTACTTCAAGGCCAACATATACAAACTGGTCTGTTCACATTTGTGTTATCATGTGAGCAGTTCCAGTTGAGCCAGCAGGCCCAAGGACATTTCGACAGTAGTTGCTGTGTGAGAGGAGTGGACAATATTAACTTGATTATGTCCATATAAGGTCCACAATAATTAGTAATCCCCGTACCACTGCTACAATCAACTGCAAAGCCATACATGTATTATGTGAGGATCTTTTAGAAATCTGGCAAAAGTGGGAAATATCCCTTAGATGCCAGGCCCAAATTGAAAAGGATGCCTCAAATTTGAACAGCTAGGTGCCCTAAGCTTAGGGATTTAGCTTCTAGTGGAACTTCATATAGGCACATGAAGACATACCATCAGCACATAAAAACTACCAATAAATTATATACACGTCTACTAAATGTAGAATAGATACCCAATTCTTTGTAAATTCCCCATGTTAGTCAGTAAAGACGACAAAATACATTTCGATTTGTTTTCTGTTAGTGTCTCAGGCGCAATTGAGTACTTGAGGGAAACGTGTCAAAGATTAGAGGAAATTTGGCGTAAGGTAATCTGGATGTAGGGGTGTTTTTCCCCCTTTCTATATTTTTTAAAACTCTTATTTATTTCCTCCTAATTATACAATTGACTCACAGCTGTATGTAGTTTTATCGTCATTGAAACGATGGTGACGTCAGACAGGAACCCGAGAAAGGGAGGTTGACAAATCAAGATGGCGTCCCACGATGAAGCAGGAAAGAGATTTCAATTTAAATAAAACTGATTCGCAGAACAGTTTGAACCAAAGTGTCATCTGGACAAGACATCATTAGGATTTTGAAAGAACAAGACGGAGCAGATATAGGTAAGATAAGTCTTAGTTAAGAGGTTTGGTCAGATTTTTTTAGGGGCGGTGGCAGACTGCGAGCCACAACAGTCTATCCTTTCCAGTAACAGAGCCAGGCCAGCCGCTACGCTAAGCTATTTAGCATTAACGTTAGTTTGTTTTTCTTACAACCTTAGCCGACAGGTAATGGTGTTTGTCGGTGGATACAATCATTGATTAACGTTAGACTTCCGTCTAATATTACCACATAATATCCACCCCGACTTTGGCTTCATTGCCAACTCACCACTGCAGTACTGCTAGCGTTAATTTGCATCTTTAGCTAAGTGGTAAGGCATTTGTAGATTAGCTTGTTGCTGATTAACGTTAACAGAACTTAGCTAATATGAGCTAATTATTTTAGCTTACTAGGCTGCGGCCGCTGACAGTCTCACGTGTCTCTTTTGTGTGTTCTTAGCCTTTGAGATGAATATTTTGCTCTTCCGCACAATGTGATGAACGAAAAGTGTGATGCGATCCTGTAAGCAACGTTGGTAAAATTAGTTAGCAACACCCAAGCTACTCCTACAACTGTGGTTCGCCGTGTCGGAGGGCTTCTTTCAAAAATGTTAGCTGTAATATTCGATTCTAACTGTACTGCGTGTTGTTGCTAACAGCTACGACGACTTGGTGGCCGCGCGGTGTTATGTAACGTTAACTAACGTTAAATTCAGAAAATTAGGCCTATTACACAAAGTTCTGTGGCAAGCACCCTCACATGATCAGTTCGTTGTATTAGTTATGGCCATTAGAGCCAAAGGGCGAGTGACGTATATAGCCGATCATTAAAATACCTACCTTTTGTAGTTATTAAGTTTAAAGTAATTGCAATGTAACAGTATGTGCCAGTAGGTTATATTTTTTGCCACACAGTATCTTTAAAGTTGGAAAGTTCTACATAGTTTGTTTGTTACTTCTTTGGAGATATGGAAATATTCATACATAGACCAACATGTATTGCTAGTAATCTCAATTAACGTTACACAACAGCAGCGGACTGAGGGGCTAAATGAAACAGTAGGCTTAAGGCGTCTAGCTGCACATAGGGACCCAGCCAAAGGCAAACAAAAGGAATCCCCTTAATAATGTTCAAACTATTCATCACCTGTTAAAGCAAAAGTTTCAGTTCCTTGCAGGTCAAATGGCTCATGTGAAACAAATCAGTCAGAGCAGAGCAGAATTTTCCCATTGAACATGGGACTTAGCAGGGCAAAGCACGTCTGCAGTAGAAGGGGAAACAGTGGCTTCTCTGTGTTGATAATGCCAGGCATTGTTATGATGTGACCAAACCCCAGCTTATGTGGCTTCAGATGCAAATTAGTGGAATATACAAAACTAATGCCATAGCAAAACACAACAGACAAGGAAACTTGTGGCGCTCTATTATACACAGGTCTCTGTGATAAGGTATATTGCTCTTATGCTTTACTTTTAGGCTGCACTGTAGCAATACAGATAAATGAAGCCCGTATGAGCTGACAGAGTGTCTCCACTGATATGGGCTCATTTTAGAGCTCAGAGGGAGACGTAATGTCAGAAGCTACCATGTCAGACAAAACTGTACTACAAAATTAAAACCCCCTTGCCCTGTCTAGACTGACTAGAGGATTCAACCTTAGGCCATTTTCATTCTGTTGCATCATGGGGGGGTTAAGTCATGTAGTTTGCTTAATACTCAACTTTCTCATTTTCTCTGTCTCTCTGAATTTAGGGACTTCTCACTGAAATTAGGGAACGCAGGCGGATAACACTACCACTGGCAGAGGGATAGTGTTTACCTTAATATAGAATGCTCAGTGGTTGTGAACATAAGCTTATTCTTTGCACTGACAGCAGATATGGTATGTTAAAGATTATCTCTAGATGTATGGGATCCAATTGTTTGGCTAGTTCTTCATTCTTGATTTGTCTGTGTCAATATGTCTGTTTTCAGAGTCTCTAAATGGCTGCGAGGAAGTCTGGATCAGATGCACACAACAATGGTGAGCGTCTGTTTTTCCTTCTTTCTTCTTGTTCTCATTGATTATACCGTGATGCCTTGACTTGAAGTGATGGTTCAAGGTTTACTGGTATCTACATTTCCAAGAGTTAGTGCAGGAATTGATAAGCGTCTTTTTATAACACACAACGCAGTGTTACAACATGCCTATTCTCCTAATCACCTTGAGTTTTTTCTTTTACCCCTAGGACCCATCAGCTACCTTGATGATGTTCCCTTCAAGATCAACGAAAAGTTTCGTTGTCCAGCCAAAGTGGGGCTGCCTGTCGGTTTCTGCTTGCCAGACTGTGGCCCTGTGCTGGCTGACCTGCAGGTTAGTCTGGTAAAGAGGTGAAAAAGTGACCTCAGCGTCACCACATAATTTGGGTGATACTTTAGTATCGCTATGGTGCTGGCATACCTGGTCTGGAATAACTTAATTGTTTCAATAACTGCCTAATGCAGATATACTGCAATGATTTAAAATCAATCTCAAGCTTATTCTGTTTCACATTGCACATGAACTTATGACTTTTCATCTGGACGTGTAACATTTTTTTTGGTCAAGTGGCTGTCACTCATTTGGCATGCCTTTTTTTCATTTGTTCCATTGCCTTAGTTTACCTCCTCCCTTTGCCTGTCTCTCACTGTCTCCCTCTTACCATGGTTTTGACAGTATGACTTCTCCCTGGAGCGGCGGAGTGTGCGCTGGGGGGTGGAACTGGCAGAGGCTAAGGCAGCAGAGGCCAGAGCAGAAGAAGCAGCAGCAGCAGCAGCAGCAGCCAGACAGGAGGCAGAGAGCAGGGAGCAGGGAGCCCAAGACATTGATGGTGGGGGAGGGAAGAGACCTCGGCCTGCTGCGGAGGACCAGGATCCTCCACCCCCAGCGTTGAACCCTGTCCTAGCAGGACTGAGCCATAATGCCATTCTCACCCCCCTGCCTGCTCCAAGCCTGGGCCCAAGGAAGACCCAACCAAGCACTCCTCAACCGCACAGCCTCAACCTTGCAGACTTTGAGCGGGAAGAGGACCCCTTTGACAAGCTGGAACTCAAGACTTTGGACGATAAGGAGGAGCTCCGGAACATCCTCCAGAGTCAGCCTCAGCCTCAGCCTCCTCCCTCTGTATCCCCGCCAGAGGCTACACAGATTGGGCCAGCTTCACGTGGCAACAGCCCCTCTCCTCCCAGCACCAACACCAGCCTCTCAGCCAAACCAGGCTTCACCCATAAACCCAATGGGCTTGTTACCTTACTGGACATGGACAGAGCTGGGCATCCTGGGAGAGGAGGGTTAGACACAAACGATCGGCCCTGTAACATTCGCTCTCTCACATTCCCCAAGCTCTCAGATCCTGGGGACAATGACCCTGCCCCAGTGGGGTACAGCCCACTTCCTGTACCTGTACCCACTCCCCGACAGAACCTACCTAATGGCAGCCCGCCAACACTACCCAAGAGCCAGGTCATCGTTGGCCCTGAACCTCCCAGCCACACCAAGAGTGGAGTACCAAAACAGGTGAGCACGAGAGCACATACTGCATACCAGACTGATTGAAGAAATTTGTGTGTTTCATATGAGGTAGGATGATTTAAATTAGCATGAGATGAGGTATAGGAGATCTCAGCACTTGTTCAATGCTTATGTTTTTATCTTAGGTCAACCCAGGGTCAGGCTCTACAGGTCTACCCTGTGGAGGGGCCCTGCTCAGCCTGACTCCCAGTGAACGTCAGTGTGTGGAAACCATTGTGGGCATGGGCTATTCTTATGAAGGTGTCCTGCGGGCCATGCAGAGACAAGGGCAGAATGTGGAGCAGGTGGGCCTACCTCTCATCACACGGAGCAGAAATCTGGAATCCTAAGACCTTTGTTGTCTGTTGTCTGATGTGCTTACAGTTGAAACTGTTGTCTTTGCGTGTCTGTCTGCCTGTGTACAGAGGAACAACGGTGCAATAAAATGATTCAAACTATTGGCATTGAAATAAAGACATTACATTCATATATTTTCCATTGTTTTAAAAATGGAAATATATCAAGTCCTGTGATCTGTACAGCAATTACCATATAATTGTGACCATATCACCTGTGGGACCATGGTCCTGTGATTATGATAACTATTGTAGTGGATAGGGCTGGGTGATATGACCTGACATCCATATCATGATATACTCTCACATGTACCTCTATAACGATTTATTTTTGTACCTTGGTACAAAAATATTGCACAAATATCTTTATCAGTGTCAATATTATAATGTTAACCACATCCTTCAATGATATATTCAAAAACAATAGACTCCTAGTGCTGTATTACTAAACTCTGTTAGGCTAGCTGTCCTTCGGTATCAGAAGATATTAGCCTGATTAGCCCAGATTGAGCTATGCTAACAATGTTTTATTAGCGTAGCTCAATCTTAATAAATTCTGCAACTGTCATGCAGAACTGCTTTGTCACACACAGATTAGCAACTGCAAATGCACATATTGTGCAACTGTATACGCGGGCAAGTGAGCTTCCTTCAATATGAAGTGGAGGGGCGCCACTTATAAAAGTGCATATTGGTATAGGCCATAATTTGGTGGGAGAATATTGGATATTAGTATTGCCATCTCAAAAAAACAAACAAAAAAACTAAAAAACAAAAAACTGCAACCCAACCACAGGCAGAAAGGCAACTGTGATCAATTCACAATACTTTTGTAAGGTTGTAACTTGGAACATTTAGTTGAGGTGATTCCTGGGGTGATTTTCTGTCCATTTCTTCTAACTCTAATTTTCTATAATTTTCACATCATAAAACTAGAAACTCCATAGTTTGTTTTATATATGATTCACATAATGCCTGTTTTTAAGTTAACATAATGCAACGTTCAAATTAGACACATAGTAAACTTGTACTCATTCTGTGTCCAAGGTTCTGGACTATTTGTTTGTCCATGGACGTCTGTGTGAACGGGGTTTTGATGCTGGTGCAGTGGAGGAGTGTCTGGAGATGTACCAGTGCTCAGAGGAAAAGGTTTGTCTACGTATTATTTGGCCAAGACATAACTGTGTATCTGTACATGTTTATCAGAGGAAAACACATGACTTCAGTGTATGGGAGGTGTTCATGCCTGCAGAAGTTGCTGACTGGGAACCTTCCAACTTCAGCATTTAGTATACATCTT
Organism: Holocentrus rufus; assembly: GCA_900302615.1. Lineage (NCBI taxonomy): Eukaryota > Metazoa > Chordata > Actinopteri > Holocentriformes > Holocentridae > Holocentrus > Holocentrus rufus. The sequence continues at coordinate 26,137 of OMLF01026697.1, read as the reverse complement.
GGAATAAGAAGACACAAATAGTGATCTCTTATTCCTTTAGTAAAATGTGTAAAGCTCATAGCTGCGGAGCCATGTAAGAATATAAATTATTTATATCTATATATCAATGTTTTTTTTATCCTGCCTAGGCCTTGCAGTTCCTTGAGCTCATGTCAAGGTTTGGCGAGATGGGCTTTGAACGGGACACCATCAAGGAGGTGCTACTGGTGCATAACAATGACCAGGATAAGGCTCTTGAGGACCTGATGGCCCGTGCTGCAGCCAGCTGAGCCCAGCTAACCAGCCAACCGACGCCCAGCCGAGGGCTTGCCTCCCGCTATCACCCAACGCAGCCCCCTTCCTTCTGCCTATCCTATCACACCAAACCCTGCCCTTGCCCTGGCTGTGGAAGGGACAGCTGGAAGACAGTTATATTTCCCTCTCTGTGCTAAAACTTAATATGTCTCAGCACTTCTTAAAGACTGTGTGCCTAGAGTGTTGGGGGTCAAAGTCTAAGAATTCTTGATGGTGGTGTTTTTTCTTTTTTTTGTAAGAAGTCCAGTTCCACATTTGGTACTGCTTGGGGATTCAAGAATAGATTGTGAAAGAGAGACTGGAAGTATTAAGCGATGGTGTTTTGATGCCATGCTGATTGGCTAGCACATTGAAGTGTGTTGCTGACTGCAGGCGGGGCTGCAGCGCTGTAGTGGGAGGAGCCTGGCAGCAGCACTTCATTGAAAGACCAGTTGCAACAGTGACATTCCCAGCCAACTAAGCTGCCATCTTCCACTGCTCAGTGCATACCTAGTAAATGGTGGAGGGCATAAGGGGGCCCTGAGATGGCTCTCTTAAAATTCAACCAACTAACATCACAAGAAAAAAAAATGAAAACAAAACGCAAAAGGGCACCATCACCAGACAGAGAACTGACTCCCAAGAAGTGCCCTCTCTGCTCTGGCATCTGGTTCTGTCCTGCTCTTTGACTCATGGTTTCTCTGCTCTTATTCATTTTGTCTGTTTATCTGTTCTGAGGGGCACGTTTCCATGTCATTTTAGAGATTCCATAATTTGCTTTCAGTTTTAGGAAATGCATAATAGATACATTAAGTCATTATAATTCTAAACTTAAAAGTGATACTACTGCCTGAGTAGGCTCTTGAACCTGCACTGGAATGGACTGCTAAAGGAGAAAGGGGGGGTAAGGGGGTGGGGGGTTTCCTCTGCAGGAAATATTAAGACATGTCCCAACACACACCCTACTGGCATCAGTGTGTCAAATATTGCACAGGCACACATACATTTCATGGATTATTGACTTATTTAAAACAGTACACTGACACTTTGATTTAAAAATAAAGATTTGGATATACTTCTGTGTGATATGCAAAATGACAAGTGAAGCTGTTGATTGTTATTGGCTTCTGTTTGTAGACTGGAAAAGAGTCGGTGGAGAAAAAAAAAAAAACAAAAAAAAATGTTAAGAGGGTTGTTGTACAACCATAGTGCAATAGAGACATTTCATATTGTGTGACTGTCAACTGGCACTTTTCACCAGTAAATGTTGGGAGAGAAAGTATGGTCTTCAAGCCTTGCTGAAATCTTTAGGGAACTAGAAGAAAAGATGTTCAATTTCAATGATTGCTGTCACTTATTCTCATTTATTGGATTTCATGCCATACAGTCTAATCAGACATGACTTTGGTTTGTTGACTTGTTCACATTTTAAAGGTCTTTCCTCACATGTAATATGAAGTGAGTGTCTTGACTTTTTTTGTTATTCCCTGTGTCAGAATCCCAAAGTCAAAATGGGTCACAGTCTTCAGATGTCAAAAGTGTTTTCCTGACTGGTACCTGGCTTCTGCTGCTGTACACACGGATGAGTTCTTGCTTTAGTCATCTTGTGTGTTGATAGATCTTAAAAGTTCCATGCATGTTTGAGAAAGGTACGTCTACTCACTCGCACTGGGGGCAAATATGGCAACAGCTGCCATAAACTTGAACTCAAAGTTATTGATGGGGGTAGTGAGGGGAATGGTACCAGATTCAGATCTCAAAGTTAATTCAGGACAGAGCAAAACTTGACTTGTTGGTCTGGCACTGTTTGAAACTGGTCCAGTGCCTTGTCCTGTGGGCCAGAGGTGAAACGTAAATATTGTAATAACAACCAGTCTGCAATGATGGCATGGCATGAGTGTAGGATTAATAGTTCTGATTATAGTGCACTATTCTGCCGATCCAGAAATCAGATTTTCCTCATCAGTGTTCTTGAGAGAAAATTTATGACCCAGTGTCTTTGGTTAATATTCACTACAGAAGGATCTGTACATGGTTGCAGGAACTGAACCACCTTCCAAAATCAGGCACTGGTTGAAGCAACTGCACATTAGAAGCTGACGAATTACTTTGACTTTTTGCGTGGGAGGTTGAAGGGCGCGCACAGCACCATAAGCTTGTCATTCACATCAATCCACATTTCTTTCAAGTTTATGTGGTGTTGTGACAACCGTTGGCTTGCATGCCAGACTCAGACCTTTGAGAGCCAGGCCTATCATCCAGACTTCAGACAGGTTTCTAAGGGTTTGATATATGGTTGACATTATGACCAGCAACATTGTTTTCTCTGAGTTATATATTTTTTTACAGCCTCAGCCTTTCTTCTTAATCAACTGTGATAAAGCAGAAAGGTATGCACTCCAGTTACCTACGAGCACAAAAGTGGAATTATGTTCATAAATAATTCAAACAAGATTCACTTCAACCATGCATAAAACAAAGCTGTTGTCCTAACATAACCCCTTGCCTCTTCTTTTAGGCCACACAAATGGAGATGAATGAATGAATGCTGTATACCAGTGCTGGACTCTGCATCATTAACAATACTGTGTGATGCCCCCTCCCCACCCCCCACTTATGATCTTAAAGTTGTGTGTGGATGAAATGCAATTTCACTTAAGCTGTTGATCAAATACAAGGACATGTTTTTGAGTAGAGTTTATATATCACATACACTTCCCTGTTAACACATCCTAAAACATATGAATCTGATGGATCAGTTAAAAAACCTTTACCTGTCTCACTGGTATATTGAAAGGGGCATTCTTTCCTAGCCTCATGAAATGCAATTTGCAAAATGTAAAATTTCCTCCTGAATCAGAAGTTCCACGTGATTAAATGTGCAAATATTTTCAGTGGCGTGACAGTTGATTTTGCCGGTGTCACATGTTTTCTTTATCTTTAATCTTTGCAGCCTAAGGTCATCCAATATGTTACATGAACTTGGTGAGGTAGTACAACTCTCTGATCCTGCTCCTCTTGTCCATGGGTGTATTATGCTCTGGTCTCCAACAATAGAAGCATTACTTTTTAATTATTTATTTATTTTCCAGTTGTTTGGTTGACAATAACAATGCAGAGTTGATTGTTCTCCCAAGCATTGTTAGTGCCAACTAGAAACGTCCAGTTACATGGTCCTGTCAGCAGAAACAACTCAGCTACGACCGAGCCTAAGCCTTATTTGATCGGCCTAAGCTGTTCTTGACAATGAGAGTAATTTTTAAGTCGCTTTGAATAAAACGTCTGCCAAATGACTAAATGTAAATTAAATCAGGATGTTAGAAAAATCGCCTTATGGTTGTCAGTGTTAACAGATTTGAACTGATCAGTTATAGCTGAGTCATTTCTGTGGTTTAAGACTAAACACTTGAGACAGTTACCCAAATCTATCTCTATCTCTCTATCTCTGTCTGTGGTCATCTTTAGTAAAGCCCCCATACTGTTTGTTTTACTTAAGAGATTTGACACTGAGAGATAGATAGTTGGCATGGCCTCGCACATTTGATAATCTATAGATATATGTTTGCTTTACTTGACATGATGGTCCCAAAAAAATATGTTCACTAAATGTAATTTACATTCCATTGAATTGTTTGCAGGTGGATACTAGAAAAACCCTCGTCTGTATGACGTCAATTAGCGTAAGGAGTGGTGAACGAGCACGCATCTACGGCCGTGTGCACGTACGACCTTGTTTTTGTTGATGTTTAATTTGAATGCGGCTGCGCGCTGCTCAATGTTTTCACCGTTGCTGACGCGACTCTTGGAAAAAAAGAAGAGAGCGATAGGTTGGGGGAAAGGGAGCCTCTCGTTTTAGCTCCTTTGTCGAAGCGGAATCCATTATTAGGCCCGTGTGTAGTTTTAATTGAGAGCCCGGAAGGCGAGCTAACGTTAGCTATTTAGCGTTAACCTTAGCTAGCGACTAGTCAACCTCTCCCTTTATGTGATCGCCCTTCCTCGTAGCCGGACGCCACCAGCGAGGGCCAAGGAACAAAATAGCTAATCGCCATTATATGATCCAGTGTCCAGCGTCACTATTACCCTCCATGTGGGTGAGGGAATTGTGTGTGTCGGATTATGGCGAGAAAAACAGTTAGCAGGAAAAGGAAGGCAGGAGAGCCCAAGGACCAACAACAGGTAGGCGGAAACCAGCGGGTGCATCGGTCTTATTAACGCTAGCTAGCCAAATATGTTAGCATGCTAACGAGTATACGGGCTAGCCGAGTTTAGCTAATATGAGCTAGCTTAGTGACAGCAAAACTGATTAAATTTCATGAGGTTTATTGCCAAACTTAAGCAGGCAGACATAGCTGCAAAGCCCCATCGGTACTGATTACATTCAAACAATATCAGCAAATTACACTGTTTATATTTGAAAGTGCGGAGTCGCTAACGTAGTGTGACGTTAACGTTAGCCGACGCTAGTTGGTAGAAATGTGAATGGCAGCTAAAAATGGCTAGCTAGCTAGCTCACTTAGCTTATGTTGTTAGCGGGATCAATTTATTTGATAACTATAGGTGACTTCACCCGACAGAGGTAACATGAACATTAATAACGGTAATTTGGTCAGATTCACCGGGTGTCACAATCCAGACTGACACTGAACGTAATTCGAACCTGACGTTGCCTTGCTGCCATGTAGCTAAACGGTGCTCTAGGTGAAACGTAAGCTAGCTAACACTAACCCTACATCATTGGCATCTGTACACATCGCAGTTCCCAGCCCCACGAACATGATGTGTAATCACAAGTCCAACAGATACTCCACATTAGTATGTAAATTGCTCAGTGAATTCTTAATTTCACTGTATCACCACATGACGTTAACAATTTCTGGGCGTTCACCGTTATTGCCATGTAGAAGTGAAACAATCCCACCATATTGACCATATTGACAGAAGGATCTGTTAAAGAAAACTAGTAACAAATCTGCCAGCACCATTGTTGTCCTATGAGACCTAGAACATAAGAATATTGAGCGTTATTTTTCAAGTACTCGTCTTTAGTGTTGTTTTCAAATCGCTATTCATTTTATTTATCAATGAGCAACTCACCCAAATCTAGTCAAAGCAAACTCAGTAGTAATATTTTTATGTTGTTGAGGCGTTTGTGGACTCATTTGCTGTTGTTGATGTTGCAGCGTTGAAAAGATGTTCGTGGTCTATTAGTACATGTGTTGATCTGCATGTAGCTTTTGGTGTCAATCACCTTTTCCACATTTTCTAAGAGACATGGTGTATAGAAATGGCTAACATTACCTCTTGAATTTGTGATCATCTCCTACATATTCTGGAAACATGGACACAAACATGGTGAATGAGAAGCTGGGCTTACTGGAAACTTCATTATCATAGTAACAGAAACCAAGCATGCTCCAAATAGATGCTCTTCCCATACACACACACACAAATTAGCCATCAAAGTGTATGTCACCTGGCAGTGAATGCCCTAGGACCTCTTGAAGCATGCCTGTATGTCTCTGCAGACATTCTCAACTAGACAACTATATAACTGCGACTTATTTAAAAGTTATCCGTCTGACGAGGTTAGCTACAGCAGTTAAAGCACATTTACTTTAATACATTTACCCAGATTTGTGGAAAATAACATTTTGAAATGTAACTTTTTTGTGATGATAGTGTACTGGCTTTTGTTGTGTAATGAGTTTTGAAGGGTACACGGTGAACAGAGATTGCAGATGGTGAAATGGGAGTCAGAGATTTTGTTGCACACACGAAGCCTACTGGATGGATGTCTGATGTGTCTTATAGACCTATACATAAGCAGGAGTGATTATGTATGTTTTCCTGACCTATAATGTTGCTGTCTAGTCTCTAATCTGTTCTTTTGTTCTTTCCTCTTTGCGATATCCATCAGCTGTAGTTGGCATGTCTGTCATAGCCAGCCAATAGCATTGGCCTACTTGAGACAGATGTTGTATCAATGTTATTGTGCATGCTCACTGGGCATGCATTGACCCAGCCTGATGAAGTGTCTGTGAAGGTGTGTGTGTGTGTGTCCCTGTGCACGCGCACACGCACGCACGCTTCTGATACTCCTGTGACCTAGTTGGCCTCTTGAATCTGGGTCAGTGAGTAATGGCTGCAGTCTTCCAGAGGAATGGGCATGGCACAGCACTTAGAGATTGTCATAATGAAGGGAGGTCAAGATGATTTAATACAATTAGACATAATGTAAAGTTTTTTTTCTTTCGTTCTTTCTTTTCTTTGTTTTGCAAGTGGGGAAAAATAGGTTCCTAAATATTTTCTCCATGACTATGTACCCTGAGTGAAGAATAACAGTAGCCTCAATATTTTAACATGCATCCTGGAAGCTATGGTGCTTTAAGATCATTGAAACAAGCACATATTAATGTGGTGATTATGAGTGATTAGATTTCATTCTCTTACTTTTTAAGGCTTTTATGTTGGAGCCTTATAATTAGGCCTAGTGACAATGCCTCCTTAGGGGTGGCCACATGTAGCGTGTATGGACCAGGGTGTCTGTTACATAATTGTCAGATTTGTTCATTTTGAGAGGGAGCACTCTGCAATACCTTTACCCTGATGAAAAGCAGAGCGTGTCCTTGCATTGTACTGCCAGATTCCTGCACCTCTTTGGGTGTGTGTTCTAGCATGTTTATTTAGGTTTGATCAACTTATCTTGCTTTGTCATGTATTCATGCACCCTTTCTTGCTCCATTTTAATATCCAGGCCATGGTAAGGTATGCCACTGTTGTAGTTTTGAAGCTTCAAAGGTAACAGCATGATTGGAATTTTTGCTCACTTCCTGCATTCCTTTACTTCATTTCCTTACTGAACTACTTCATTGTAGTTCATTTTCCAGTTATGCAACACTAACTGGTTTTCACTTGTTTTACTTGTTTTTCATTGTAAATATTTTGAAGTAAAATTTGCCAAGGAAGTATTGGCCACTTTCCAAGTAGTGTTCTTTTCCAAAGCATGCTGTACTATGCTGTACTTTTATTTTTTATTTATTTTTATTTTATTTCTCCTATGCTTGAATGCATTTTTCTCCCTTCGAGGCAGCCATTCATTTCCATTCATTTCCATGTGTATGAAAATCAACTTGAAGAGAAATTTGCTTCTGGTAGGTAGTACATCACAGTGGATATCCTGCCTGGGTTTTCTTTTTAAGCAGTCTGTCATGTTATCATTGCGTGCTAGTTAAGCTAAATGCCCACACTGATATTGAAAAGGCTATGTGTTGTCTAGTGTGTTGCAGTGGTGGTGAGAATCTGCAGGGTCCAACATATCTAAATTTGCTGCCAGACTGTATTGTATTCATGACCTGTTTGTCTGGAAAAAATCAATTTGTTTGGTGGCTGAATGGGTTGTGACTGACAGAAGGTGTCCCATTGTAACTGCTGAGCAAATTAGCTGTTGGATTTAAGTTGTATTTTGGCGAGGAAAATGCGCAATTCATGAAAAAATAAAGCAGAATAACGAATACTTTGCTCTTGTGTATTCCTCTTGTGTGTATTCCTGAGTGAATACACACTCTTGTGTGCATTCCTGAAATTGTGCAGAAATTTGAAGCAGTGATTGAAACTTTCAAAATGCAGCTTAATATTAGTCTTCTAATACAAATTTGAAAAACATGATTGGTGGTGTTTCATTCACACTTGTGAATTATCTTCATGACCAAATTAGAAGTTTCTGGAGTCATTTTATATACATTTTGGAATTGAATTTGTGAATGAGCCTGAGGTATGGGAAAACTGATTTAAATCTCTTTAATTGTGGCACATGCATGTAAAGACTGTCACAATTAAAAATGCGATTTAGCAAAAACTCAAATCTTGCTGGATGGAATGAAGTTAATATTCCAAAAGGCTTCAGTGCTGTGTCTGATATGACAGGCTATTGTTCATGATTGCTAATTTAATTGTAGGCTGCCTTTTTCCTCATTTGTATGAAAGACAATTAAGCGATTGTGAAATATGTATTTCTATTTTATAAGAAGTAGCTTTAGGTGCTTGACTTTTCCTCTCTTGTGTTTCCACAGCTGGGCTGGTGTCAGACGGCACCCAAGCGGAGCCGTGTTTCTTCTTCATCGCGTCACGCCCAGCAGTGGTGGCGCAGTCGGCGCTCGGTAGTATGTGCCCTCCGGGGGCGGGAGTTCAGACCACAACAGCAGCATGAGTTGCGGCTGCAGCGGAGCCTGCGAGGCTTTGCGGCAGGCAGGCTCCCTGGTATCCTCAAAGAGAGGGAATTCTCTCTGGGACGACTCAACAAAGTATTTGCCTCGCAGTGGCTCAACCACCGCCAGGTGGTGTGTGGGACCAAGTGCAACACGGTGAGATGTGAACAAGTTCTCACTAATCTAAATTTTTTTAGGAACTATTCTCAGATACTCCCAAGCCAACCTTGCATGTTATAATGTTAGTCACCCACTAAATTTCTCCTTCGGGGGATCAGTAAAGACTATAAACGATATTTTGTTGGAAGGGTATTCGATTGATTGATGAATTGCCTCCTTTTTGTGATTTAAAATTGAGAGAATCAAGTAGCTATCCTTTGTGTCGCTGGTGCTTCTTAGCCTTCTTGCACTGCAGCATCACCATGACACACCTTTAAATGTCTTTTAGGCCTGTTCATCTGTTGAAATTCTTTGAAACCTTTTATCCAAGCAGTAGTATATTTAAAACAAATAAAAATCACAATGCATTGTGCTTAAAATCATGACACACTGGGAATCACAGTGCTAAAGAAGAATGCAGTTGAAAGGACCCAGAAGATACCCACCTCTAGTAGATCCTAGATTTTTGTATGTATCTTCCATGGAGATACATACAAAAATGCATCTGCCTAGTCTGTATCTTCACCTAGTGTGTTAGTTACCTAGTTACCTGCATAGCCTTTGAGGCCCTGAATACCACTGGCTTTTCATGGGGTTAATATATTAATAGGCAAAATGCCTTGAGCCACAACAGAGTGGAAGTGGATTTTCTTTTATCCTTTTGGAGCTGTTTAAGTAAGTAAAATTATATCCTTGTCTCACAAGTTGATCACACTGTCATTCGTCTCCCCAATAGCATTTATTCTGCTACTGCTTTGTCAATCAAAACAGTGAGGCATATGATGTCAGCACAGTGCGCTATATGCATGCTCTGTATTGTAGTTGTGGCAACTGCTCCATGTAGGTGCAGGGTTTTTTAGTGACTTCTAGTAGTGACACCTTTGTTCAACCATTAGACCTGGGTTCAAATATCTGCCCTGCTGAAGTGTCGTAGAGCAAGACGCTGAATCACTGCCAACTCCAAGGGGCACCAAATTGTATCTGTCCTAGTTCTTACCTCTCTTTGGAAGAGAGCAAGCAAAAAGACACTTTCTCCTTCAGGGATCAGTAGTATCTCAAAGATAATGGTGCCTAAACAAAGATCACACAATGATCTGGCCTGAACTTGTTAATCTAACTTGGTGTCACCTTATTCTGATTGCAGCTTTTTGTAGCCGATGTCCTGACGGGACAGATAACACGCATTCCCATGCTGAAGGACAGGGAGTGTCGTGGTGGGGGCTCTGGGGTGGTGGGGGGGCATTTCCCTCCCACAGGGGGGTCTCGCTCCAGGCTGGACCAGCAGGGCTGTGGGATTCATGCCATCGAGCTCAATCCCTCCAGAACACTGTTGGCTACCGGAGGGGACAACCCCAACAGTTTGGCTGTCTACCGGCTGCCCACTCTGGATCCTGTCTGTGTTGGAGACGTAAGTGTTTAGGATCTGTTTGAGTTTACTCACATCCAATTATGACATTCCTGGATCAAAACACTGTTGGCCCTCCACACCTAGCTTTGTTAATCTTTTAATTCTGGGATATAGATTCAGCAGATGACAGTAGCCACAGTAATGTCAAACATATTGAAATGTGCATCCACCTGTCAGGGCACATAATGCCTGTAGATGGTGCTTGTCCAGTGGAGTGGTAGGTATTCTGTTTCTGGCGTACTGCCTGAAGAAATGTCGGTTCACAGCCACATTAGCTTAGTATAAATTAAATTAGTTAATTAGTTAATTAAGTTAGTTGTTGTGTTTATATATTCTTGAGACGTTTTGTCAGGTACAGTCTTGTGTGAATGTAAGGTGGCATTCAAAGATAGAACTGTAGACAAAGATAACATAGGTTCCTGAATCCTTATTACTAGAAAACAGTGGTGTTTTAAAGTGTGTTTAACAGTGACATATGCATATTGCTGCATTATATAATACTAAGTTTGTGAAATCTGACACTACTCGCTGACACGTGTCTCATTAGTTGTCTTAACCCATCCTAGTCTACTTCCCCTTGTGCGAGTCCCTGCTGCCATCTTAAATGCAATTCATTACTGAGTGCTTGCTTTAATTCTGTTGAAATTATTATTACTATCATGATACTAATTTTGTCCATATTGCCCAGTCCTAGGTCAATATGTTAGAGTTTAGAACATGCACACAAATTTGTGTAAAATTAGTCAGCTGTATGCTGCTTTCACAATGTATTTTTTTTTTCCCAGGATGGCCACAATGACTGGATCTTTTCCATAGCATGGATCAGTGACAGCATGGCTGTGTCTGGTAAGTTGATCTAAGCTGCATGTATTAACTTTACTGTCTGAACCTGTAATCTGTAAAGGATTTGGAGCTCTAGAAAGGATTTGGTAATTAGATGTGAACCTGCATGAGTCCCATTCTTCCCAAAGTGAACGCACTACAATTGAACGTTCTGTACAGGACACTCTGATCCTAATCCTGCCCTCACTTTTTCCCTACTGGATGCATAAATCTAGGTAGTTATGTTTTTTTCTGTGTGTTTCAATCACCAGGGTCTAGGGATGGCTCCATGGGCCTGTGGGAGGTGACTGAGGAAGTACTGAGCCAAGCTGAACGGAGTCAGAATGCAGTACCTTGCTACTCCCACATCTCCCACCGTGCCCTCAAGGACATCCCCAAAGAGTACACCAACCCATACAACTGTAAAGTCCGCGCTCTGGCCTTCAACAACAACCATAAGGTTGGACACAACTTTTAGGCAGGCCTGTCATTCTGTGCATGAGACTCATCTTCCATGCCAGCATATTGACAGATATTTCTTAAAAATCCTGTCATTGGTTTCCAGCTTTAGGCTTAGTTATTTAGGGTTGCCTTCTTATATTGTTTTTTATCATCAGGAGCTGGGTGCTGTCTCCTTGGATGGCTATTTCCACCTCTGGAAGGCTGAGCACAACTTGTGCAAGGTAAGGCATAAGTAGTCAGGATGTACCCATTCATTCAGTAACGGTTTGGTTTGATACACAATTTGTGATTCATGGACAGGTATTGTCACGGTATTTCAAGGAAATTCTGAATGAAGACTGAAAGTGTTTTTGTTTTCTTTTGGAAAAAACCTGGACCACAGGTTTCTATAAGTTGAAATTTACCCCCAAATAAGCTTTAAGAGTGAAATGGCAAAAAACAAACCAAACCAAAGATTTTCCTAGTCTACTAGTAGCTGTTAGTTTGAGCCATTAGTCGACTAGTCATCGCACCATCATAATGAACCTTGTAAATATACATTTTACAAGCACAAGCATACCATGAGCTGTCTGTTACTGACACCGCAAAAGCGGTAATGATTCTGAAGTGGATGTTCCTACAGAGAGAAGTTAGATTTGCAGTAAGCAAGATATTTTAGCTACCCCGGTCCCCGCCAACACATAGATAAGCCTAATACTGCATATGACAATATATTTATTTAACTAGGTGGCTAATGTCAGGCTAATTGCATATTTCAGATGATATGACATGTTTGAGGTCGACAAATGAACGGGGAATCTTTTCCTGCAGGGCTTACATGTCACCTTCTTGTTTTCGTCCTTTTACCCTCTCAAAATGATCCCACGCTTTGGATTTCCTGCCTGATAATACATCCATTGTGTAAATGTGAATGTAAGCCGGCATAAAGCTGCCCCAGTGACTGAGTGCCGCCACTTCCTGTGTCCGTGGTCTCAAATTGAGGCGTAAGGCGCAGCTCCAGAATGGAGTTTTATTTTTAAATTTCTTTTCTGTAACTAACTGACTAATAAAAACTTGGTCAACTAAAGACTCTTCTCATCGTCTAATGTTTGGTCGACCATTTGGGGCCAGCCCTAAAAGCATGCGAGGTAACTTCATTGAAAATATGAACTCAAACAGCTTTATCACCCATCCCACCTGAAATTCAGTACCTCCTCCATGTCCCTCCCACACACATACACGCTCGTGTGTATGGCTCTGATGGCGATGCAATAGGGTAATAGGAATTCACTTCCTTCTCTGCCATTCTGTAGCTACAGGGAGCGAAGATAAAGTACCATAGCCATGATGGGATAAGTTTGTTGATGGCCCATGTTAAAACTTAAGAGCCTCGCACTTTGTAGTGTCCAAAAAATGCAAAATAGAAAGGACTATTTTCAATGTAAATTCTTATCTATTGACTGCAGCTGAAAACACTTTTTTGAACTTCGCTATACATATGATCACATTTTTGTATCATAAAATTGTGTCATGTTTTTTTACATCTCTAGAATCAAGGATGTCTTAAGGACCAATATGAACTGCAGTATCATTGATAGCTGAAATATATTGTCACCAGTGTTTACTTTGTATTCATTTAGCAGTGGTTTTCTGCCACAGGACAGTTAAAACCTTACTTAATTTTCTTTTAATTTCTGTTATTTCTCTGAAGCTACTGTCCACCAAGCTGCCTCACTGCAAAGAGAATGTGTGTCTGGCATATGGACAGGACTGGTCGGTGTA
>OMLF01026697.1:280-13028 GCA_900302615.1 Holocentrus rufus | reverse complement strand
TATAAACCCCCCAGATATTAGAAAGGCAATTTCTGTATGAGAATGAAACCGTTTCTCTTCAAACTCCATAACAGATAAATCCAATATTACTGAAATGTCATGCGACAATTAACCAACGTCATATATAGCCTAATAGTAATACAACTGTCACTGGATGGCGCTTGGAACATGTAGTCAACTTGACTGCATTACTATGCGTGAATAGAAAGTCCTACAACAACAGGTTATTTTTTACTACTACAAGATATTTTTATATATTTAACAGGAGTGTTTTTTTTTTAATATGTTCAATAAATGCTGTTCCAAATTCAAAGACATAATCGTGTAAATAATCGTGATTTCAATATTGACCAAAATAATCGTGATTATGATTTTTTCCATAATCGAGCAGCCCTAGTCACCAGTGTTTACTTTGTATTCATTTAGCAGTGGTTTTCTGCCACAGGACAGTTAAAACCTTACTTAATTTTCTTTTAATTTCTGTTATTTCTCTGAAGCTACTGTCCACCAAGCTGCCTCACTGCAAAGAGAATGTGTGTCTGGCATATGGACAGGACTGGTCGGTGTATGCCGTGGGCTCCCAGGCCCACGTCTCCTTCCTCGATCCACGGCAGCCCACACACAGCATCAAGTCAGTCAACTCCAGAGAGAGAGGTAGCGGTGAGTACTCTGCAAACTTCTAACAGGAGCTAAGGCAACTGCACTCTAACATCTAGCTGAGGAAAGATACATAAATGTGAAGTTAGCACATAGTCAGCATTAACAAAAAGGTGTGATGTAAGATGTTTCGTAGAAACACATGAAATGAAATGTATAAATATTGCTAAACATAAGGCATCATATGTTAGTGTTTTATGTAAATACAAAAAAATAAATTGACATGTTGAATAATAAAAGTTAATATAACATATACTTTTACATTTATGGCCTCTGTTGCATGTGGGCACTGTCCCGATCTTTTCCCCGGATTGGCCATTACCCACCGTTATCAGTTCTCTTATTAGATTAGATAAAGTGTAACAAAAGTACTTTCTTAAAAAGCTTGTGATATGCTACATTACAATGAAGAATCAGCAATAAAGCAATAATTACAAACATTTGAAGGCACATTTTGACCAAATTCAAAGTATTTCTATACTTCCTTTTCAGTGTTGGTTTTGCTTCGATGTCCCTGACATCAGACATATGATTAACAAAAAAAGAAAATTTAAATATTTTTATGACTTATTGGCCATAATGAGGTGTATTAGCCTTGGGACTTTATAGTTAAGCAATAACATCCATGTGCAATATTTAGTTGTCCCCCAGTACACAGGTGGCGGTTATGTTTCAAGCAGGATAATGGTAGTTGGACAGCGCGAGTTGGAAAACAAAGAGAGGCCTTTGAGGCCTTTCTGCACAATTCAAACATGAAATCATTCTGATCACGAGTTACAAATACGTAAACAGTTGATTACATGCTCTCTCTCTGCATTTAAATCAAAAGAAGAAATGGCAGCTGATTACTTTTTAGGTGGTCTAGATGTAAGACCATAAATATTGCTCTTGGACAGCAAAACCAAATAATATGCTTTACAAAAAGAAAGATATATGACCACAGCTTCCCACACTCCAGTTGACTCAAATAAAAAGTGATGTTGTCTGCGTTAGGGCAGCAAAGTGAAAATAAAAATAAGGAACCATCAAGGAACCAGCTGTTAAGGTGAAAGGGGTGCAGAAAATAACTTTTTGAAGTTTTACTTTGAGGAATCTTTTCCCTTTGGTCATCCATAATCTGTATTTCTGTGTGCAGGGATCCGTTCTGTGAGTTTCTATGAACACATCGTGACGGTGGGCACAGGCCAAGGCTCCCTCCTCTTCTATGATATCCGGGCCCAGAGATTCCTTGAGAACCCCCTGAATCCAGCCGGCGGGTACCGGCAGCGCCCAGGAGAGGGCATCCTCAAGCTCACTACAGGGAAGGGCTGGCTGGTATGTATAGTCTCTTTTGTAGTATTCATACTGGTCAGTTAACATTTTCCTTTTGAATGTTGAGGTACAAAACTGAGGGGAAATCAGCAGAGCTTGCAGCTAAGTCATTATGGTAGTTGTAGAATGACTCAGTCCTAAGTAGTCATAGCTTTTGTTTTTCTTGTCAGTTTTATTGAGGCCTGTCACGCACATGGCTATTTCCAGCGATAGTTCTTTTGAGAAAAGCAGTACAGAAAGACTTGAAGTGTTACAAATGGATCATTGTTCAAATATCCTCAGTTACTTTTTTGGTCTTTTCAACCTTATTCCTTCTTTCTCTCCCCTCCCTCCTACTCTGTGTGCTGCCTTCAGAATCACGATGAGACGTGGAGGAGTTACTTCTCAGACATCCACTCCTTCCCCAACGCGGTGTACACCCACTGCTATGACGACTCTGGCACCAAGCTGTTTGTAGCCGGCGGACCACTCTGTTCTGGCCTGCATGGCAACTACGCAGGCCTCTGGAGCTAGCCTCTTCCTCTCCTCCATCTCTCTATCACTACATCCTCCTCCTCCTCCTCTTTTACCTCCCCGGTCCCTCCATCCTTCTCCATCTTCAGGTCGATTGACATCATCTTTTTTGGTCTCTCTCTCGCGTATTGATTTGTCTCTCTGGTCGCTTTTTGCTCACTCTTGGACTCAGGAGCATGATCTTGCCCCCGCTGTGTCACGACTTTGAATATCAGTGTTGTGTATCTAGTTCTTTGTATCCACCATTACACTACCCCTTTCCTCCGTTTAGTCCTTTGTTTTCCCCCATCTCAGCTGTTCAGTTTTTTGTATAGATGTACAAACAGTTAACCAGTGAATTTTAAAGAGATGCGAAGTCTGCCACTGAGGAACTAGGAAGAGAATTGCTAAAAATATGAAGAATAAAGTGAAACATTTTTCATTTAAAACATTTACATACAGCGCACAGGTACACAGGTATTGGACTATGCTCTTGTTTTTGTCGGCTTGCTTTTGTATGTAAAGGAAGGTGTTTGCGCTGGTTTCATCTGTGATATTTGACACTGTCTTTGTGTAAACGTTTGGAATTCTCTCCCAACAGTTCCTCTTCATTCTCTCACCGAAATGGACGGCAATAAAGAGGGAGAGAGAAAGGAGGATTGAAGAGACAATTACATTTGAAGGACTGAACAGGAGTGCTGTTTGACTCCTGGAAAGAAATTTGATAGAGATGTTCAATGGTTGGAACGGGCCGCCCGTGCCATGATGGTCAAGAAGAACAATTGTTGTGAACTTTTGTTTTCTTCAATCAGAAGTAAAGCAAGGGGGATAGCCTACCTAATCAAAAGGCGACATTGTGTTAGATATTTTTCTCACTGAGATGATGTAAAGGAATAACAGTTTAAGATTGCTAAAAGCAATGTAGTTATTCTGCTATGAATAATCCCAACACATTTATTTTATTTTTGATTTTGTGTGATTTGACGAACTTACCCCTGCTGATATTATTCCTATAAGCTTTATTGTTATTTATTTTCCCCTCCGTTACCCTAATTCAGTAGGTCAGGGGTGTGTAACTCCACTTGCTGAAAGATGTATAGCCTCTTTGCCCCTTTTGTTCCTGATGACTAGACCGCTTTCAGCAAATTTTTTCATCGGCAGTGGTTCTTAGCTCAGGCAGAGACCCCGTTCAAATCCTGACAGACTTTCTTTAAATGTTAGGCATTACCACAGTTTCTCTAAGATTTTTAAGTTTGGTAGTGTCATCGAAGATGAGAACTAACAGACAACGGGGCCTTTGAGTACTGGGTTGAATCCCCAAAGTCTTTGTAATTCTTTGACTCCTCTACAGGAATTGGGAGAGATCTGAGGTACTTCATACTTGGGTCTTCTCTACCATTTTAAGAAGGATGCAAGGAGAACTAACAAGAGTTTTTGGACTCTACCCTGGAGTTGGATGCTGCTGCAGGCACAGACATTTGTTATCACTGCTGTTGTAAAAGTTTTTCTTTCTTTTTTTTTTCTTTAATTTTTTGTATCAAGGAATGAGTGATTGTGCTCTTTTCCTTGTTTGGCAGAGGCAGGGTAGACTTGAGTTATGTTTTGCCTTCCTCAGGTCTTTCTGTGAAAGACTGCCGCAGGCGATCATAGTTTTGCTTTTCTACATGGAACTTTTCTCCACAATTTTCATGATAATTCTAGATTGAAAAGAGAAACCCCAGTAATGACCACAAGTTGAACAAATAACCAACACTTTTAAAGTGTATTTTATATATAAATGTGTATGTATATGTATGTGTAAAATGCATAAAGACAAATGCATACATTTTTATGTATATGTCTGAGGAAGTGTGTGGACTGACCTGTCTTTACTTGGTGATGCCCTCTTTTTTTATACACACCTCATGAATGTTTTTACAAATGACTGAATCTGAGGATATTGTATAATATCAACATCCGAAAAAAAACAACCTATTAAATCTTTAAAAAGAAAGTGAATAATAAAAATAAAACGTATATTGATGTAATTATGTTCCTGGATTTATTCACACAGTGTATGGTCTGAGAAGACCATATTAATAGTGTAAAACCTGCAATGTCTCATGCTTGTTTATCAGTCTTCACTGTGTATGATACTGACCAAAGCTGGAAAACTCGTCGCATGGAGAGACAGTTCGTCCACAAACGGATCAGTGCTGCGTCAACCTGCTTTTGTAACATACAGTGATTGTAAGTTATGTATTTGTTAGTTAATATGAGTCGTTCAAAGTCAGCTGCTGTGATTGTGGAGTGACCCGGAGAGGAGAGCATCAACCGCGGCGGCGCACGTCACGTGACCACCTTGTCTGCTGCTGGCTGAGTGAAGCGTGTTAGCAGGTAACAAAAAACACTAATTTCCTTCTGTTTATCAAACTCCTCTTCTGTAATTGAACACGTTTAAGTCATAATCTTAATCGCGGTGTCATTGAAATATGAGATCGCTGACCTCGTTGCTGTGCGTACATGAGTTTATCGGGGTTTTCTTTCGCAATTTTTGTGTTGTCTTGTTCCCCGGCAAGCAATGTCGGGATGGGATTGTGCACTGTGAGGCCATTTTCGTTAGAATTGATACAGCTTTGTTGTTAGCAAGCTAGCATGTTTTGATGTCTGTGGGAAGCCTGTTTCACTGACATTGGGGAAACTGTCTTGTTAACCCGAGCTTATGTATTCACAAATGTAAAACTTTAGCCAGCCAGCTAGGTGGCCAATGGCTGTCGACTTCGACCAGATTTAGTTAGCATCCTTAGCTAGCTTCATCAGTTCCCTGCATCGTTAGTTAAATATCGACGGCATTGTGTCGGCTATGAGTAGCAAGCAAGCTAGCTAATCTCGGCTAACGCTAGCGAGGACAAAGGGGTCCCTAGTACCAACAGCACCAAGTCGGTCAGTGTTGTGTTTCCTACGACACCACGAAAATCGGATACACTTTTTTGCAAGCTGGATCAGTAACTGTTATAGATCGGTCACACGTGCGTAATTAGAAATAACGGTAGCGCAAGTTCAAAACAATGCTTCACCGACGTTGCTGTTGACATATTTACTACCATGGCTCACTTAATATCCAAATAAGTTAACCGTTGTAGTAGACACTCGTATACTGATGTCTGGCATTACTCCTAATATATGTATGCCAAAAGAAATATAACCATTGGGTAAATTATGAGTCGGGATTAATGTTACAACTCTCGTAGTCAGGGCTAAGCAGAGTTTTGCTGAATGGATGTTTTGTTATTGTTTGGTGGCCAGTGTGATCGGTGCAGATTTCCTCCACTGGTATATTTGATTCGCATGCCAAGCACAGACTACAGCTACTGCCGTAGGTTTCCCAAATATAAAAAGGATATTGTTTTAGCGACACAAACATTTTCGCTAAAATTTGCATTAGCTTTGTTCAGCCCAGCAGCCAATGGCAACAGTGTATTGACAAACGTCATTCAGTCATTGAGATGTATAGCTATTGTTCTCAGACATAAAACAAATGGGTCAGCGGGGACATATTACTAACATTAGCTTATTCTAGTTATGGCCACCATGAGTAAAGTTTTGAAATTGTAGCTGGAGTACAACATATTGCAAAATTGCCCTTTCTATATGATTGCATTCAGGTGTCAGTACTCTTGCTTCATATAAAGCCCCATAAATATGTGTGTGCGTCCGTGCGCGTGCGCGGATGTGGCAGCGTCAAACTTCTGATACTGAAAATGTTAATGACTGGTGGGCTGGCTTAGCACCCAATGTAAAACATGAAACTCTGTATCCTGGAATGTGCAAAGACTATTGTAGTCAGATACACGAAGAGAGGAGTTTTACATGTTATTGCATGAAGTTTTTGTTTCTACTGATTTCCACAAGTTTTCAGCCAGGCTGTGCACATGTAACTTTTAGGCGGTGAACACTCTAGCAATGAGAGTGAAATAGAGTCAGGGTGTATGATTGCGTAGTGTTGTTTCTGCTTCACACACACTGTGCAGCATGTTTGGGAGGCTTACAGGGTGTAAGAGGACACTGGCTTGGCTCTTCCCTCCTTGACCTAGATTTTCGCTATAGCAGTTACATCACCAGGCCAAGTGTGTGAGTGTGTTAGAGGCTCTATAAGGGTAGTATTCATGATTGTGCAATTTGGCCTAATTGTGCTTAGGAGAAACATGTCTGGTGTTTGATAGTTCAAGACACTGTATAGCTTGCATGCATTCAGATGAGGGAAAGTAGTGAACCTCTGCTCTGCTAGACTGCCATTTTTTTATTCTTGTATTTACACGGTGTTATGTTTAGGACATAACTGTAAGTTGGTAATTCATCAACTATTTGTCTATTTCAAGTTTTCTCTCCTGTTTGTTTTTTCCCTCGCAGATTTTTCTATTTTGTACATACAGAGTTTTGTATATACTGTATATGATGAGCTCACTGGGCGGCGACAAGGCCCGGGGCCCTCGGGAAAAAACGCTGCCCGCTGCCACACACACCTCGCAACCACAGAAACAGATACAGGTGAGCCACCACAACCAATTGAACATGAAAAGGTTATGCAAACACACACACACACACCTTTGTCACAGAACTTTTGTGGCAAGTGAAAGATTAACCCTCCCCACCACACACACAGATTGCAGAGCCCTGGTTCTTCAATATTGTATAAAAACAGTTTTTTATCAGTTCTTTATTATTATTATTATTATTATTTTTAAAAGCATATGTTACGTAGACAATATTGAGCTAATTTTTCATTGCTGATGATCTCAGGCAGTGAAAGTACAGCTAACATTCTCTCCAGCCATACTTTATACTAACACTCTCTCATTTTGCCCTTCCTCCATGTCACCTTTATACTCAAAATCTGTCCCTTTATGTTTCTTCTTGTTGCAGGCTACTGCAGAGCAGATCCGGCTCGCCCAGATGATCTATGACAAGAATGATGCTGACTTTGAGGACAAAGTCAACCAGGTGAGGATGACCGGGCTCTGCTCTGTGCTGGCGTTGCTGGCTGCAGCATGCAAGGCTAACTGTCTGGGTATTAGGCTGAATCAGACTGTAGGCTGTTATATTACTCCATGACTGCACAGACTCCTGCATGTTGACACATGATCCGACCAGTGAAAAATGCACTTGTGTTGATATATGATGCTATGGGTGAGGCTTTATATCTTTGTGCTATGGTGCAAACTGGCTGGTTTGCCTTACACATTTGATGATATACTCCAGAGGTGTCATGGTAAATTGGTACACTATTGCTGCCTGGTGCACATTTTCTTAACACGTCCATGTGTTTCCTCCCGCAGCTCATGGAAGTGACTGGGAAGAACCAAGATGAGTGCATGGTAGCACTCCATGACTGCAATGAGGACGTGAACAGAGCCATTAACTTCCTCCTGGAAAGCACCTCTGACACGGTAAGCCACTCCTTTAGCCCTACCTTACTCCCCCTAGTCTTCAGCGTCACCCAGGAAGCTGTTGTTTTCTTTCCACTATTTGATTGTACTCTTTTAGATTTTCTGAGAGGGGATTTATTTTAACGGCTGGTTGGAGGGGAGAATATGCAGCAGGCTACTAGAATGACAGCTTTTTCCAAAGAGCACACATGAAATTGGAAAATTGAAGACCACAGGAAAGAAATCTGAGAGCATGATCTGTGAAAATAAAATGCCAATTTTTTCACTTTGAGTTCTGCAAATGCTTCCTTTTCAAATTTCTTGGTTATAAGCATGTCCTGCAAACATTCTAACACTGTTGGGCCTTAGGAAGTACAGTTGATTCATTCTTTTCATGGATATGAATCAAATGACATGCCCTCTGCAATTTTGCAGTCAGTCATCGGAGATAAGCACACACAGCAGTTAATACATTGCTGCATGCTGCGTTTAGGGTTTTTTTCTGCCAGGCTGTTCTTCTAGCTCTTGGCTGTCACCACTACCCCAACAGGTGCCTTTGTTTGGTTGAGGCTTTAAGGAGATAATCTTGAGTGAGAATGAGCAAGGTAGAGGATGGATTGCTGTACATTCTTCATCTCAGCTCACTCCGCTCAGTAGTGCCTTAGATTGATTTATAGTCAGTCAGATTGGTTGGAGACTATTGTCCATCTACTCATGTTGAGTTAGGATCTTGTTCAGTCAGCACGGTTTAATTTGTTTGGACATCTTCTGAAAGTCATGGTTCTGTCACGTCTCTGTAAACCAGAGCTGTTAAAGATTACATTTCCAGTAATGCAGAATGTGCAGGAAAAAAAACAGGGGGAGGGGTTGATGCTACTAAGTTATTTCCTATTCCTAAAAAAAAAATGTAGTTACTCATGTTTTCGTTTGGAGTAGAACTCCCCATATTAAACATTGGCATATAAATAAATTATTCTCAAGGCTGTTAAAGTATAATCCCTATGTGGATCCATACAAGTGGAACTAGTATTTCTGAAATGGAGGATTGACAACAATATACATGACAGCCTGACAATGATACCAGTCCCAGTGCTCACTATATACACTCAGCTTTATGTTATCGGAGGTCTTTTGGGCCAACACATAAAGGCATACTGTTGTTCCCTTTTTTTCGCCTGTGCCAGAGAGCAATGTCAAATAGCCTACCAAATGTCTGGCAAACACTTGGGCGTTGTTCTGCCTGTGTGTTGTGAGTCCTTCTGAGTATCCCAGCATTTCTGAGGAACTCCAGCCAGCACAGATGGTGAGGGGGTGGGGGGGCAGGGGAGCCAGCCGGCCGGCCGGCCAGCTAGCCTGTCAGTTACCCATGTTGTTGTTTTGGTTTCGTGGAAGTCCCAAAATAGCAAGTGGCTGGTTTTCCCTTGTATATAAAGTCACTACTGTAATGCTATGTAATCCTGGAAGTAAATCTGCCTCCGCGGTGATCAAGATATTTACTGTCATGAACCAAACGAGAGGTTTTGTAGTGATTATGCTGTTGTTATGCTGCAGGGAGTTTAGACTGGTAGTGGGATAAGAGCAGCCCACTGCAGAAAAAAAACATATAATCTAAAATGACTGTATAGATATTTTCAACTTGTTATTTTGAATAAGATAGTCAATACATTTTTCTTGCAAAAATTTTATATGCACTGCTGTAGAGAGGCTATTGTGTCCCTATTTTTTTTACTTAACATTCTTATTTTGACTTAGAAGATATTAAAACATATTACTCATATTATCTGTTTGAATGAGACTGGTAGATTGTAAATATTTTCTGTGTTTGTAGTTAATGAGACAAACCCTTTAGAGTTTGTTCCTATTTCACTGATCCTGCATCATTTTTTTTGTTTGCTTGTCTGTTATCACCCTGTCTGTTGTTGCTCC
Organism: Holocentrus rufus; assembly: GCA_900302615.1. Classification (NCBI taxonomy): domain Eukaryota; kingdom Metazoa; phylum Chordata; class Actinopteri; order Holocentriformes; family Holocentridae; genus Holocentrus; species Holocentrus rufus. The sequence continues at coordinate 3,237 of OMLF01026697.1, read as the reverse complement.
TGCTGTGTCTAGACCTCATGGGAGACAGTAGGGAAGAAGAAGCCCCTGGTGAAGGAGGTGCCATCAGAGAGCAAGGAGAACAAGGAGAACAGGGAGAAGAAAGGAGAGAGGGAGGGTAGCAAGGGCCGCGGGGCCGCCAACCGCAGGGGCAAGGGGGCCAGTCGCAGCCGACAGGGTACATCACCCTTCACATTTTTTCAAAGCTAGTACAGAGTCCCCTGTCTCTTTTCCAGATTCCTTTACCATGCTCAATTGAATTTTTTGTCATTAATGTAGATTCTTCTCGTGTGTGTGTGTGTGTGTGTGTGTGTATACATTCAGCACGTCCAGAGGAGAATGGTGTGGAGGTGACACCAGTGGACAGAGGATCGGAACGAGGTCGGAGGGGCAGAGGTGGCCGAGGTGAGTCGATGGACAGTTGATACTCAGAACACCCAGTCAGTAAATCCAGCACTTGAATAGTTATTGTTGACATTGGTGTGTGTGTGTGTTTATGCAGGATCTGGTGGTCGAGGAAGAGGCAGAGCACCAGCAGGGAGCAGGTTCTCAGCCCAGGGAATGGGGTACGGCAGCAAACACACACACGCACAGTTTCACTTCATATTTAAACGCTGAAACAGCCCTCATGAGTGGTTTTTCAAGGCAGGAAAAAGAAAATTGAAACTTGTTTTGGTCGTTACATATGGCCTCTGTAAGTGTGCAAGTGGTGTGTTTGTGTTGCATCTGTTTTTTTCAGGATGAGTTATATGCTCTCTTCTAGACTGTAGGGAAAAGTTGAGTCTTGAGTCACTGATCCCCTGCAAATGCCACTCAAATAAAGTTTCTTCATCTAAGCCTCTACAGAAACACCAGAATGTTGAGCAAAAATACACTACATATATACAGACTCTTTTTTTTGTGCTGGATGAACATAATCTTTGGTGAATCACTGTTAGCCACTCCTTTTCCTTCTAGTTAATTTCCATATCATTCTGTCAACATTCCTCTCCTTAACCTCCGTAATCAATCTCTGACTTGATCCATTCCTCGTCTCCTCCCCAGGACCTTCAACCCAGCGGATTATACTACAGACGCAGGGACGAGGACCACGCAAACGGAGGTCTGGGAAACGGGGCCAAACAACAGCACAGATGGGACAGGTTAGTTCCACAGAGCAAGACCAGCACTGCTTTCAACTTAGAGAGACAGTTTTCTGCAAATAATTTGCATTGCTCTGAGCAGATAGTACATTGTGGCACCATATAAGTGAGGCACATGTTGTCAGTGTGTGTCAAGTTAGAAACTTGATGCACTGTAGCTTGTTTTCTCCTGCTTGTCCCAAATGTGCTTTAACCATTGACTCCTTCCTGGTTGTGCCACAGTTGCCTGGAGGAGTACCTTGGAAGACTGGACAGCTGAGGACTGGAGTGAAGATGTCAGTGTGAGTGGAACCAGTCTGTTCCAGGAGCAGTCATTTTATCACAATAAAGGGTAAATTCTCTGCTAAAGGTTACACTGTACGCTAAAACAGTTTCTGCCTCTGTCTCCCCTCAGCTCTCAGAGACCAAAGTGTTCACCTCCTCATGTGCACCTGCTGCTGAGAACCACATCACTCCTGGGCAAAGGCAAGAAACCAGCTCATGTGTTACAGTTGCAGAGATTAAATCTGATGTATTACAGTGTAACACATTAGCCCTAATCTCTCTTAGTACAGTGCATCTTAATCTCACAAACCACTCACGGCTTTATATTGCCGAGTTGTTCCAGAACCAGTGCTCTGTTTGGTTGTATTTCCTGTCAGACTTACTATTATCAGCTTGCACACTATTTGCACTGGCATGGGTAAAGCCTTATAAACACTTAATTATGCAGAGGTTAAGTTTAGCCACAATCTTCCAGGAAATTACACTACAGATAACTATAGCTTAACATACCATATGGTCAGCAGTGCTGTTAATGCCGCTAGCATGTGGGAATATGGAAGTAGCATGACAGGAACATATGTTAAATGGAAACATTTCACTTACCCCTTTTATACATTCCTATCAGTAGGGGAAAATAATTTAACTTTTTGCTGGCATCTGCATAAATTGAAATAATTTGATTTATATAATGAGTATATTCCAATGACAACTTTGTATTTTTTGTATTTCCGCAAAGAAGCGTTTCTAAATCAAATTTGTTTTAACCACTGTTTCCCCATCAGTCTGGACCTGGCGTCTCTGCTGCAGAAGCCTGTGGGTGGAGGAAGAGAGGCACCCTCTTCTTCGTCCTCTCAGAGTCTGGTTTTCACCAACTCCCACCACCACCAGCCGCAGCAGCAGCAACAGCCGCCCCCGAGCCGCAACGGCACCGGCAGCACAAGCTACGCACACGCTGCTCTGGTAAACACACGTGTGATACGCCATACTCCCAGTTTAATTATAGTCTTTACATGCTAATAAAAACCTGCACTTCATTTTTTGTCTGTTTCCAGTCAGTACAGTTTGTTTTAAGTTTTTCTTGTACACATTTCATATGTCCACACTATTTCTCATGCATAAATATGCACAGACACAGAGATTGAATGTTATGATCTGTCCTTCTGTCTTTTCCAGTCATCAGTGCTTGGAGCCGGTTTTGGGGACTTGGGTCAGTCCAAGAGAAGTCAGCCCAGCGCTGGAGCTCAGATCCTGGAACAGCTGAAGGGTCCTGGCCTGGGCCCGCTGCCCTCATCACAGGCAGCCCCTCCTGCTAGCACTCAGGGGGGCAACTCTTCCATTGGCCGACTGCCGGCCCTGGTAGCCCCCGTACCGCCACCCTCCTCCTCCAGCTGGGACATGAAGGCTTCGGAATCCAGCGCCTCCTCACTCTCCTCGCAGTTCAGCCGTGAGTGTTTGTGTGGCCAAATGCAGGTGTCAGTGTGCAGGCATGCTTGCAAACACATGTCATAATCAAATGTGTGTTTGTTTTTTTTTTTTTTTTTTTTTTGTACTTTG
>OMLF01026696.1:15889-32576 GCA_900302615.1 Holocentrus rufus | reverse complement strand
TAAATGTATAAGGCGTGAACTTTGCTGCTATATTGTATCTTGAATTTTGTGCAAACTATGACCTATGCAGTATACTGACTGAAACTTTGGCAGTTCTCCACCTATGTGTTTTTTGTTTTGTTTTGTTTTGTTTGTTTTGTTTGTTTTTTTTCCTCTCCTTTTTCTTTTCTTTAATCCTTGATCTTCTTGGTTGAATGGGTAGTCTCCTATTGTACTAATTTGTGGTGGATGGGTATCTTGAATTACTTTGGGAGTGCTACATGTGAATGCCCTGATTTTCTTTGTTATCTTGTGTAGTAATTCTGTGTGTTTTATGTCTATTATGTGTATCTGTGTTGTTAAAAAGTTAAAAAGTTCAAAATAAAATAATCAAAAAAAAAAAAAAAATCTGGCTGCTCAGCGGACGTCCACTACCTGTCGACCTTAGCAGACCGTCGCCGACACGCAAAGAATAACAGCCCCCTAAGTCGGAAAAAGGGTATTTTGTCCAAAACATGGGCGTATTCCTTTAAACTGGTGTATAAAATACTGTTTTAGCAGTTTAGTTTTGGAAAGTCTTTGGTAACCATTGTATGTCATATGAATGCGGATAGCAGTGAGCCAGTTGTGGCCATCAATCTCCTGTGTAAAACCAGCCCCCAACACTTTCCTGTCAGACATTTCTATGCCCGTGCCTTGAAACCCATTATTTCCAATGGCTTGCAATGACAGATTTTTGATTGTGCCAAGTAAAATGGTGCATATTTGTCACAGTTGTCTGAATTAGGATGTAATCTTCAACCACACTGGTATTGCTTGTTGTTTCTTGAAGCCACTCAAGGGCATACAGAGCCACAGAAACCCATATATATATATATATATATATATAGATAGATATATAGATAGATAGATAGATAGATAGATAGATAGATAGATAGATAGATAGATAGAACCTCTAACACTTTTAGTCATTTCCATCACGGTAATGTCAGAGATGAATTTCACAGGATTTCACAAAGCAAGTTCCACATAGAGATGTATAGTAAAAATTGTAATAATATTATTATTGATAATAATAATAGTAATAATAGGACTAATAATCAATGTAATAATAGTAATTGTAGTGGTGGGTGTAGCAAGCAGGATCACAGAGGAAGCAGGAGGCCTGCAACCACAAATCCAGACTCCACCAGAGGCAGAAATACCTGCAGAAAGAGATAGAAGTAGAGAGGAGAGAGAGGAGAGAGCACAAAAACTACAGGAGAGAAAAGATACTGAATTAGTAACATGCATTAATGGGGTATGAATACATACAGGTGGAGAAGGAGAGGAGAGGAGGAGATAGGTGCTCAGTGCATCATGGAAAGTTCCCTGGCAGTCTAGGCCTATGGCAGCATAACTAAGGGCTGGTTCAAGGCAAACCTGAGCTGGCCCTAACTATAAGCTTAATGGAATAGGAAAGTTTTAAGCCTACTCTTAAAAAATAGATATAGTGTCTGCCTCCTGGAACCAAACTGGAAGATGATTCCACAGGAGAGGAGCCTGATAGCGGAAGGCTCTGCCTCCCATTCTACTCTTGGACACAGTGGGAACCTCAAGTAAGCTGCATTCTGGGAGTGCAGTACTCTCGTGGGGTGATAAGGTATCATAAGTAAGGTCTTCACCTGCTCAATATGAAAAGTGCCCTGATGATTTGGCCCTATATAAATAAAATTGACTTGATTTGACTTGACTTTAAGATATGATGGTGCCTGACCATTAAGGGCTTTGTAGGTTAGGAGAAGGATTTTAAATTTTATTCTTGATTTTACAGGGAGCCAGTGCAGAGAAGCTAACATGGGAGAACTATGATATCTTTTCCTTGTTCTAGTCAGTACACATGCGGGGGCATTCTGGACCAGTTGGAGAGTCTTTATGGACTTTTTGGGGCAACCTGATAATAGAATGTTGAAGTAATCCAGCCTGGAAGTAATAAATGCATGAACTAGTTTTTCTGCATCTTTTTGAGATAGAATGTGCAATGTTATCTTTGTTGATCTTTTCAATGTTAGTGTGATGAAAAAAGGCGTCCTTGAAGTTTGTTTTGTGGGAGTTAAAGGACATATCCTGATCAAAGATAAGTCCGAGGCTGGGTAAATGGATGGTAAATGGACTGCATTTATGTAGCGCTTTTATCCAAAGCGCTTTACAGTGTGCACTTCACATTCACCCATTCACTCACACATTCACACACTGATGGCGGAGGCTGCCATGCAAGGCGTATAGCCATAGCCATATGAGCAGATAATGTGTTTCCAAGGTGTTTAGGGCTGAGTACAATAACTTCAGTTTTGTCTGAATTTAATAGCGGGAAATTGCAGGACATCCACTTCTTTATGTCATTAAGGCATGCTTGAAGTTAAATAGCTGATTGGGTTAAACTGGCTTCATTGATCATCTGCATAACAATGAAAGTTTATGGAGTGTTTCTCAACAATGTTGCTTCAAGGAAGCATATATAAGATGAACAGTATTGGTCCGTGCACAGAACCTTGTGGAACTCTATGTCTAACTTTTGCATGCATAAACGATTCATAACTGATGTGTACAAACTAAAATGGATGTGAGGGTCAATGGTGTCAAATGCAGCACTAAGATCTAACAAGACAATCGTGCGCTCTAAATCCTGACTGAAATCCTCAAACAAACTAATGTTATCTAGAAAGTTGCACAACTGCTTTGCGACGGATTTTTCAAGAATTTTAGAGAGAAAGGGAATGTTAGATATCTATAGTTGGCTATAAACCTGGATCAAGAGTAGTCTTTTTAAGAAGAGGTTTAATTACAGCTACTTTAAAGGACTGTGGCACATAGCCTGTTAATAAAGAAAGATTCAGCATACTAAGGATAAGTACTAAGGGTAAAACTTCCTTAATCAGTCTAGTTATGATTGGGTCTAAGAGACAGGTTGATTATTTAAATGATAAACTCACTGAAGTTAGTTCGGGAAGGTCGATTTGAGAAAAGCAGTCTAAGTGTAAATCAGGTTTTACATCTGTTTCTAAGGTTCCTGGGTTTGAAGATAAATCAGTGCCAGTTGAGGGCAGGAGGTGATTAATTTTGTATCTAATAGTTATAATTTTATCATTAAACAAGCTCAAGAAGTCGTTACTGCTGAGAGTCATAGGAATGCATGGATCAAAAGAGCTATGACTCTTTGTCAGCCTAGCCTAGAGTACTGAAAAGAAACTGAGGGCTGTTTTATTTTCCTCTATTAAAGATGAGTAATAGGCAGCTCTGGCACCGCAGAGGGCCTTCCTAAAAGTTTAAGACTATCTTGCCAACTAAGCGAGATTCTTCCAGTTTAGAGGAATGCCATATCCTTTCAAACCTTCATGAGGTTTGCTTCAATTTGTGAGTTTGGGAGTTATACCATGGAGCTAATCTTTTGTTTTTTGCTATCCTCTTTTTCAGAGGGGCAATAGAGTCAAGTGTCATTCACAGTGAGCCAGCAGCGCTATCGACAAGATGATCCATTTGGGAAGGACTGATTTTAGCATAGGAGTCCTCTGTTGCATTAAGGCAATGAGTGAAATGCTAATGGGATCACTTCCTTAAATTTAGCTACGGCACTGTCAGATAGACATCTAGTGAAGACATGTTTGTCTGATGGCATATAGTCCATCAATAGGAATTCAAAAGTTATTAAAAGAGGATTGTGTGGAAAGACTATTAAATGTTCAATTTCAATGCCATATGCCAGAACAAGGTTGAGGGTGTGATTAAAACAGTGAGTGGGTCTGTTTACACTCTGAGAGAAGCCAATTGAGTCTAATAATGAGGTAAACACAGTGCTAAAGCTATCATTATCAGTGTCCACAAATCACCTACTATGATTACTTTATCTGTATTAAGAACTTAGATTGATAAGAACTCTGAGAATTCCGATAAAAATTCAGAGTAAGGGCAAGGAGCACAGTAAATTAAAACAAATAAAATTGGCGTTACTGTTTTCCATGTTGGGTTTGGGAGACTAAGAACAAGGTTTTTGAATGAGTTATAATTGAGTTTAAGTCTGGGGTTGATTGAAAGGCTTGAGTTGAAAATGGCTGCAACTCCACCTCCTAGGGGTTAGTGTAAGCTAACCCCTTGTCTAGACCGCAAGCGTTTCATGCGTTTTTTACTCACACGTCTCACGCAGCAGATACATTCTCATTTTAATCTACGCAGCTGTCTGCACATGCTCCGTGTGGCTCGCGTCTCAGCTGCATCTCAGGGGCGTAAACACGACCCGAAGCGTTTATTTACACTTTGAGTCTATTTTTCTGACTTTATGCATGTAAATGCGAGGTGCCCAATAAAAAGGCACTGAATTGAATCATTTATCCACATTTTGTAACCGAGGCTATTTGTTATTTCAAACTCTACACTCATCATGTTTTGGGAGCCTATGTGACGGTCCCATGTAGCCATAGGCTATACAATAAAGCCTATGGCTATAATCAAAATTTGAAAATACTTCGCCGGCAGGTTCAGTGTAAATTGTCAATCAGGGATACTCACACATATCAAAGGAAAACTGCACACCACACAGAAAGGCTGGCTGCTCAGATTTATGCGGTGCAAACAGATGGAACCGGTATAGACAGTCGCTCCAGTGTCACGTGAACGCTGTCGTCTAACGAGCGCAACGCTGACGTGACGCTTGCACGTCAGCGTCAACTGAGATCATAGTTGGAGGTAGTTATTACCACTACATCTCTGAAGAAAATACACTGTAAGCTGCAGTGCTGATTATTTCTTCACAGCTTTTCATCACAGACTCACAAGCCTTGTCCTTTCAGATTAAAAAGCTCCTCAGTTTGCCATTTTTAGCGCCTTCCATTCTCCTGCCATGGCAACTGGGCGACTAGCAAGCACATCGCCTTACCACGGATTAAAAGCTTGTGCTGTGGTGAAGTCATCAATAGTTAGAATCAACAGATGTTAGAGAGAAAACATGGAGTGTGAACCAAAGGTCATGCTCTGCACATGTCGGTGTGTGGTCTGTTATGCCTGAAGCTAAAAGCCACATTTGAGCTGTGGAAAACATGCAGCATGTGTTGATCATTAGGATACCGTGACACATTGTAATGTAGTAGCCATTAAAAGCATTAACCGTTGAAAGGAAGTGCTGATGCAAATCCTCATTGCAAGTTCATCTAAATTCTTTTCATCCTTACTTAAAAATCATTCCTCATTACAAAATTTCACTCTGGCCTTTATTTAGCCCAGATTTTCCAGATAGTGAGATGCTGCTATGCTTGCTACAACAGGGAAAGGGCAGCTGTTTAAAGTCACCAAGGAGAAAGCATTTAGTTGCATCCAGAATTTGACAGATTTGTTGTTGTGGTAGTGCAGTGGAGAGAACACAGCGAGTGGCCATGCAGAAGTTCATGTTTTGTCTTGACCTCCACAATTCTTTACACTTAAACGAATAAATGCCAGCCACTGGGATGCAACCATGGTGTCTTAGGAAGAGGAAATGGGGCTGCTCAAAGTCTTTGACGGCATTACAGGTTGGAATTTCTCTGCATGCCTACTGGAACCCCCATGAAATAATGACTAAAGGGAAAAACAAAAATTTGGGCATTTATTGTTGAAGGTATAGTACAGAACTTTTTTCTTTTTTCCCTGAGCAACATAGAAGTGTATTTTTCAAGCGGGGTTTAATTTAAAACAACAAGAGGAAAGCGTATCATGTACAAAACTTAAAATTTCTATCCTGCAGGTTTAAATTCTTCAGGTGTATGCTATTCTATGATGACATAGCTAACACGAAACACTCCAATTCTGATTTATTTCACACAGAATTAAGTGTATGGGAATCCGTCTGTGATTTTTTTTTAAGATGGAAAGTGCTTTTACATAAAATTAGAAGAGATTTTTTTCATGCTGATCGACGACTTCCGCTATGGTGCGCCGCCATTTTGTTCTTGCGTCATTAGCTGCATCACTGGGTTGGTTGATTGGTTGGTCGGTTGGATATGTAGCTAGCTTGGCAGCACGAAGAAAGCATGGGAGACGAGATTGAGAGGAATTTCGAAGCGATGCCATCACACCCGATGGCATACACTTTCGAGCCAGAGAGGAGAGAAAGACCTCAAACACAGCCACGAGTTGTTTTCGAGTAAGAGCAGCCGATGGTTTCTGCAGGTGCTGAGAGGGTGCGCTACATGGCGTGGTGCAGGTGTGGCAACTGCAGAGAAATGCCTACCCTGACAGAGTGTGTTTGTTGTCGGGAGGCGAACCTGGACCATCTTCTGGGGGATCTTTCCTGCATCACTTCATCCTGCACCTACCAGATGCTCTGCTGAGAGGGAAGTGTTGGAAGTGGCCATGCTTTCACTGAAAGCCTTCTCTTCAATGTAGTCCTCATTTACAAAGTGCTCGCTGCAGGCCCTAGTTGTGGGACTGAGAGGGGGACTCAGAGCAGCTAGCCAGCGATGGAGAACCGAATGCCGCTTTAGTGGCAAAAGATGAAAATGTACAATCTTACCTTGGTTTTTTATTCTGTAGAATTCCTTGGTACAGAAAAATGACCTCCCTCCTCTTCTTTCTTTTTGGTTTCATTTTGTCACTGTTGTCACTTTACTGAAAGACCAAGATCCAACCAACCTCGTGACGTCACGCTCTATGCCAAGCCAATATGGCTGCGTCCTTGTTTGACAACATAAACTTTGGGAGTTAATTTCTTCTCTTACAGCTTATTAACAATGTTAAGCATAGGCTAATGTTTTGGTGTGGAAAACCTTTCATTAATTTTGGTAAACTTTATTAAGTGTTTCCTGTCCCCTTTAAAGCCCCCCTCCAGGCTGTGTTACTTCCTGTTTTTCATTTGACGTTCTTTTTCAGAGAATGGAGGTGTTAGGGTTATAATGGGACATAATCCATTACCATGGGAAACAAGACACTTCAGGCACAATTCATAATAGCATAGGGGCCGTGCACACAGAGGACTGTTTCCCAATGTGACCATGCGTCAGGGGGACCTCTCGCTGCTTTTGAACGGGTGTTGGTAGCATTCACATTTTGCAGCCAGTTGCTCGCTGTTTTTAGACACCGTTCAAAGTTGAAATCTGTTCAACTTTTGTGTTCAACGAGATTCAGCGCTCATCACTGTCAGTTTTACCACCAGCGACCAATCACAAAAGAAATGGGGAGGGACAAACGGTCAAATATGATGGATGAGAGTTTAATTGAGGCGGTGTCTGACCATCCAGAACTCCAATTTAAGATCATGTTAAGATCATGTTATGATACAGCAGCAAAACAAAGCTTTGAGGGAGATATGATTCAATTCCAGTTAGCAGCTACATGGACTGCTGTTAAGTGGCTGGTTGCAGTGTCATGTGTTGTCATAGCAACGTTGAAACCGTTGAAACCTCAAGACAGTGCACCTGCGCCAGCTTGGAGGATGACGTGCGACTATAGGGCCAGTACTATAGTCATCCTCCCGTTTTAACAAGAGCTCAATTATTTTAACTTTGAGGGCAAAAATAAGTTATTTGTCAAAAAATAATTGACAGACAGTGTAGCTCATCAACATCATAAGGATATGACTCAGATAAAGATGAAATATCTTAAAAATTCAAAAATAGTGGGGCTTTAAGAATCCATAGAAACAAACAGTGACAACAGTAAAACCCATACACACTTTAAAACTGAATAAATAACTCTTTTGCATTGTGTTTATGAGATGCTTGCATATTGTTTGCCACATGTTGTGCTGCACTGTCTATTTCTAGCCGATGTCATTATCAGCATACATCAGTGAAGCTCTGGGGGTAAATGAATGTGGCTGTACTGCATACAAAATCAACTTGGTAGGTAACAAGTTTTCTTTTTATTGTATTTTTTCTCCACATAAATAAAAAAATAAATAAAAACAAAACCCCAAAAAGTGTTTTTGCTGGCAATATGTTGACAGAGAAGCTTATCAAATTTAAGATCCATTTAAATCCATATTTTCTGTAGTAAATGTCAACCAGCCGAGGAGAAAAACAACATCACTCCAAACTTTCGGACTTGTAGGTACAGACTGTTACAGCATGAAGTGTGATTGCTTTTTGCATGCCTCAGTTATTTCGGTGGTGCTCTGAGACCCAGATATAATGTGTGTTTTTGACTTCTGTTGAAAAGGTTTTCTTCTACAAGAAAACTGACAGTAGGTTTCTCAGGATCACAACTTACATGAGTGTTATCCTAATTACTAATTACTAACTTACTAATTTTCTGAATACTTTGGGTAATTGGAACAACATGACAGCAAGTGAGCTGCCATTGCACCAGAGTGGCCTATAGACAAATGTGGATACGCTTTATGTTTAGTATGAAATAAATTGCCGCAAACATTAGATATTATTAACTTTTAATTAAAGTCATCATTATAATCAGGGTCGGTTGATGTTTGAAGATAGTCATTTTCATTTACATTCAAAGGGAAAAAGGAGCTTTTCAGAGTGTTTTCAGAGTAAATAACCTGCAAACTGCACAAGGTCAACCATGACAGATATCAACGCTGACTGGCAACTAAGCCAATTTTTCATTTACACTGGCAGCAGGTTTCTGAAGGTTAGCCTCTGATGATCCAGAGGCAGAAGCACTTGTATTGCTCCTGTCAGAGAAAAACACACAAATGCAATTTGGGTATTTATCTTGTTCTTGTGTTGCATATCAATTGTGTGGAGTGAACGGTATGACCTGTTTGGCTTTTGAACATGATAAAAATAGTATTCAATGATGTTACAAATGAATGGGCTTCACTCACTGAGGGAAAAAAGCTTCTTTTTTCCATTGGTGCTGCACTTGTGCGACTACTGATTAGAAATCACAAGTGTCAGGTCATAGAACCCTGTCCAGGATTTTACAGGAAATGTTGAATAAACTGCTTATTATTTTATAAAGCCTTTCATCGGGAAAATCTGAATTTGAAAAAAATGAACTTTTGAATGATGCCTCATTTTGAATGACAGTGGTGAACTGAAGTCCTTGGCTGAAAACTATTAACATGTGGTATCTGAATCTGAATGTTTTATGTTGTATATATTCAATTCTTCCATCATTTCTCCATAGTCTTTATTAGTCTGTTTTTTCAGATCGTATGCAACTGACATACCACAATTTGCAGGATGGACTTTTAAACTCTACAAATGTTCTCTGGAGGCAGAACAGATCTCATTGGCCGAAACCTAAATGAGTGGAGATAAAGAGTGGTTCAAAATGCAACGGGAGGGAAGGTACAACAATTGAAATTACTCCACTGTACTACCAACTTTAAAAACTCCACCGCTGTTAAAGGAATACTTCACCCCAAAACTATTTTATACATTTACTCACCCTGAGTTGTCTTGAATGTCTGATGAACAACAGCTTTTAATTGCATGCCACATTGGTAGGGTGTGAATACACATAGAATTTTTTTCTTTTTTCTTTTCTTTTTTTTAAGAAAAACGCTGCCAATAGCACTTTTTGTATGGGCGGGTCGAGTGAAGTAGCTACACTGCATATCTTTGGCTCAGGTAACTTTAACAGTTAGCTAGTTAGCTATATTGTTTACATTTTGTGCGAACTTTATTTAGATGAGATGACGTGGCAATATGACAAAGCGGTTATTGAGAGGCAGACACATTATCAGATAACATTAACATTACATTAACACATTGACATTTGTAGCTAGCAGAACAGTAGACTTTATTGTGAAACACTTACTGGATATTTCAACATGTTCTCATTCCCAACTTGTCAAAAATGGCAGCTTGGTCAGCTTAGACCATGTAGGGCTGTTCAGTAGATGGTGAAGGTAATGCATGCACATAGGGATGAGACTGCATCTAGCCAGGCCTTTCAAGTGACCATGGAATATAAAAATTATGGATTTCATAAAAAGGATTTCTCTTTTATGTAACTAAAAAAAGTTATTTTAAATTTAATTTCATTTAAAAATATTTTAAATATCTCCATTAATAATTTTGTGTTCCCAGTTGAAAATGTAATGTTTTATGATAGTTTTGGCATTAAAATGCTTATGATAAAAATTATATTTTCTTCTCCACCTCCATGTTGTTTGCTTACAGTGACAGTGTCATGCTGGCTCTCCCCTGACATCCTTTGTAGTGATTGGCTGGTTGATCAGGAAAAAAAAAAAAAAAACCTGTTGCGGTGTTCTCAACTTCAAAACATGAGTGGTCACTTCCCATAGGATTCCATGTAAAAAGGGAAGTGTCGGTTGGAAAATATATGTTCTTGCACTTAGAATGGAGTTGATAGGTGGAAGGATATGAAAAAATCTGTTGCAAATTGTCAAACTCTTTGTGCATCCTAACCCAAATCTTGGCTCTGCCTTCATATGTTCAGTACATCCCAAAGCAATGTATTTGCACCATAAATTGCTAGATAAAACCACTTCTGGAAAATGCCCCCTGCATGAGCACCTGTGTGTAACTGGAATGCAATAGCAGAGGCTGTTAAGTCTAGTAACAGAGTTGGCAGTTTTTTGTCTCTGCCCATCGAGGTTAAGATGAATCCATAAGATTATTTCTGCCCCCAGAGCTGTCTTATAAAATGTTTGTGAACAAAAACTCCAATCTACCCACAGTTGGACTTGGTCTTGATTGGCAAATAACAGCTGTAATCCTTCCAGCCAGCCACAGTACCTATTTAACCATTCAGTATTAAGGTGGGAATCACATAAATGGCATTAGTAGAAGATGATCTTCATATTAGGGCGAATTTGTCTTGTACATACAAGCACTGCTGCGTCAACAGTCACATTACATACAAATCTCACATGTACTTCAAAAAAAAAGAAAGAAAAAGAAAGACAGAAATTAATCCAAAAGACTTTTAATACATTCAGACAGACGATTATTCCTATGCGTCTACACAACCATCAATAAATTCACCCAAATCCACACATACGTATTTTCATCCTCCTACTCTGGCAGGTTCAACGACGGCTGAGGAAATGTGAATTGAAAAAAGTCAGAAACTCTGAGGCTTTGTATTAGCTGAACTGGGGGACTGGTAGTATCTGTCAATCAGGATCCACAATGGCTTTTAAGGATTTATTCTTCATTGTAATTTAAGAGACACTCCATTAACCCATTCCTGACTACATTCAATGTGTGTGACAAGAAAGACCAAACTTTTTCTCCAGTCCCTACATTCAACATATCCAATGATAAAATTGGTATGCTGTGTGTGTTTAAAGGAATACTTCAACGTTTTGGGCACTTTTACTGACTGAGACAAGATGTTCTTCTTCTAAAATCTTTTTAAATTCCAATATGTGTATTTCAAACACAGAATACACATGTAAATAAGACATGTTCGGACTGCTGTAGGGTTTATTTTTTCACTTTGATGGAGCTAGGCTACTGACACCTGTAGACTTCAAGTCTTTATGCTAAGCTAACACGAAATGCTAACCATTGGAACCGAAGTAGTGGTTTTACAAATGCTATTGAACATCTTGTCTCTGTCTGGCTGGCAAAAGGGGGATATTGCCCAAATGATGGAGTATTCCTTTAAGGATATAGCTTCCTTTAAGGCTGTCTAAACACAAGACACCCAATTGAAGAGGGTACTGTAAATTAGCTTATATTTACTATGTATATTATCCTCATGTTATGTGATTTACTAATCACAAGCAAACTTCATGTCCCATAACAGTTAATTTGCTGTTTGTCTTATTCTGCCCATTCAGAGTTGCTCTGTTGCAACAGTCATGTTGAGTCAGAAAATGGCTGGTCTTGCCTCTCCAACTTTGTCTCTTCATTCTGGTTGGTAAATGGTCTCAAATTCAGTCCCTGGTAGCACCAAAGAGGCCTTCAAAAAGAATTTTCCATTCTCAAACCTGCAGACACAAGGTTTACAAGGTCAGGGTTACCAAGGTTATTGCTCTATTTCTTGTCCCTTCTTCTGGTTAGAAAAACGATTACAGCCTCACACATCCAACTGTAATACAGTATATCCCCATGACTTACAAAAGGATCTGTGTCTTTATGACATTGGCTGTACAGTCCGGTCACCATGAGTGTTATATCTTATTTGAAGAGATAGGAGTGAAAAAAGGAGGAATGGCTGTATTCCTACAGAGAGCCTGCTTCAGCGCACGCCCTTATCTGACATGTACGCCCCTTAAATTCATTTTAAATAAAAAAAGAATACATGGTAAGAGGCTTGCCAGGAGAAATGCAGTAATAAATGACAGATTTTCCAGTGTTTTTATGTTGGTTGTAAATTCACATGTACATGTTTCCATATGATGATGAAACATGAAACTTTACTGATCACTGTGGGGAAATTGTGTTGTTGTTCTTATTTTTCCTCTTCTTCTGGTGGGAGGGGTAAGAGAGGTTGGGCACTGGATCTGAAACTTGAAATGAATACACCTGTTGCCCAGTATTTTTGTAGTTCTATTAGTTGCTACTAGATTTTACTGGTTGACTGGAATCCAAATTACTGATTGGACTTTTGACTCATGCAACTGAGACACAATTTCTAAGCTCCATGTTCATCCATTCATCATCAAGGTTAAAATTAGACTGCATGTTGATCTCCTCAATTGATAAAAAGAAATTATTTCTGTATGGTTTGTACCTTTTTGTAACCAATTTATCACAATAAATTGACTTATTCATTCTTTATTCCCAGTGCAGCTACAGTGGATTTTGATAGCATTAAGTTTTTAGCAATCTAAAAAAGTTTTGGTGTCAGTCCCTTAGAACAAAGAACAACTGCTATTTTGCCTCGATGTTCAACAATAATACAGGGAGAAGTCCATTGTAGTATAGACACAGATCAGTTTCTCCACTGACAGTAGCCTCAACAGACCAGAATGCAATGCAGCCACAAGTTTACATCTTTTGTCAGTATCATACCTTTGATGGCTTTCACTTTTTCACAGCTGCAACAACTTGGCACTAGGACTGAACGATATATCGTTATCGTATCGTAATATAGAGATGAACATGTGCGATATTTATATCGCAAAAGACAACGATATGGACGATATCAAATTTCTCACGCACACCCCAATCCTGCATTACATCTGCGCTGCATGTACAGGTAAAACCAGCCCCTTCTGCTGAGGTCACATCTGAATTCAGTCACATGGCTTTTTGTAATTGATGTGTATGGGAAACGCAACAAATTTCTATCTGGGTTTAGTGCTAATGTGACAGCTTTACACTACGGTCACATCTGAATTCAGTTTGCGGATTTTTTTCGCACATGGCACCGAATCTGAGTGTGGCAACAGGTGCAGGTGGTCCGCCGGCAGCCGGAAACATCTGAGTAGCGGTAGTTCAAGTAACGTGTGGACCAAAACAAAAGGAGCTAGCATGTTAAATTAAAAGGATTCAAAAGCAATTCAGTGCTGTAATCGTGTCTCGTAGATGAATGCGAGCCAGGCTGATTGCCGTTTATGTTGCAGTTTATAATCTGGCAGCGCTGTGTTGTATAACTTCTGGTGGTGGAACATAGCCAAAATACAACTCATCCATTAATTTGACCACCGGGGCCAGATGTGTTTCTGTTGGTTGTTATGTGTGAATTCGCAAGTCAAAGTTCAACAAATGTGAACTTGTAAATTGTTCAATGAAACCCTGTAACTTATTATTATTTTATTTTATTTTAATGCAGCCTAAGACATTAATTGATCTTTTCTGATCAATAAAATATTTTGTGAAGTAACTGCTTTTTCTACATCAATTTGGTATGCTATTTTTTGAAGAAAGTTTAATTTTCACTGGTACTACACTTAAAATTTCAAATATGTGTGAACCCATAGTCGTATCATAAATCGTATCACTACTGAGATATTTGGCATAAATATCGAGGTATGAAATTTTGTCCATATCATGCAGCCCTACTTTGGCACACTGTCACTCTTTCTGAGTACGCCCCATCCTTCTCTGGGAGTTGTTGAAAGCCAAATGTAGGATATAGCTAATGGAGCTGAGACAATGAGAGCGAGGCTGGCTGAGAGAATGTGGGTACACCAAAAAAGTAAATTACAGGACTTCATCTCAAAATAACTCCTGGAATGCATTGAACATCACAGATTAATGAAACCAAACCGTGTAAGAGCATCCGAGGGTGGAGTTTTCCTTTAAGCCTCTACTGAGCACAGCCCAGATAAAGAGTACAGTGCCAGAGAGGTGACCTACAGCTGTGATATGTGGAGAGGTTTTAGTCACAGCTCTCTGCTTTGGAAATAAATATAGCCACACGGCCTCAGTCCATGTTCAGCAAAGCAGGGCCTGGCTGGCTCATGTACCCTCATACAGGGCTGGATGTCTGAAACAAAGCTCTTAGAATAGGAGCACTGATCTCACAGTAATGACCAGGTCTTGTCCTACGCATCATATTACAGAAAAATCCACCCTGGAATGCTGAAATTTGCTGGAATTTGTGATGTTCAGTACATCCTATGTATGTATGTGATATGAAGTGTTGTACTCTCTGGAGGACCACTTTCACTCACCCTGCCTCATCTACTGCTACTTCAAATAGTGTTTCAAATGTTTCAACAAGCCCCACAGGAGGACCAAAGGAACTACCAGCATTTGTGCATTCACTGGTCGAAAATGCTTCCTCTCAGTCATAAACACATATAAACACAATATGAAACAAATAATACAAAAAAACATTTATAGTATTGGCTGGGAGATGTATGTGAACCTGAGACAATAACTCATATAAAAAGGGGGTCACGTCATTCAATCAAAGTTATGACATTCAGATATGGGTTAGAAGTGCCCTGCCCTATCAAAATATCCACAAAGTTTTGTGACCAATATAGTCAACTGATATCTGTTGAAGTTAAACATGCCCCAACTAAAGGACTGCATTCAGTAGAGTGCAGATCTTGTCCAGGTGTGTGGGGGGACACAATGTATATAAAGTATATAGATGTTATTGCTTTGTGCTCCAACTGGTTGTAGAGAGGGTGAGAGGGGTTTTCCATGATGGCTTTGATTGTTCCTTTTGTTGGATTGTTGAATTGTTGCTCCTTCAAAGACCGGAGAAGATTAGGTAAATTAGTTTGCTAACATATGAAACAATGACGGCTGTTTTATACTCCATTTTTTACAGTGGTGAAGCATCAGACTATTGAACCTATTTCAAACTCTTGCTTGTTGACAGACTCCATCAGCGTCTGACACTTTTTACAGTGTTGTTCCCCCGTGTGTCTCCTCTGTGTTCTGCTTTCTTCATCAGCAGTGTGTTTTATAAACTCACCCAGAAAACGCGACGCACATCCTGGAGTTTTTCACCCGCCATTGGAGTGAACACAGCCACAGTAGGATTTTTAAAAAAAATAGCCTATTAGCATGATAGGTCCATTAGAATGCGGAGAGAGAGAAAGAGTGAGCTAGACAATAAATGGAGTGAAGGAGTGGAAGTAGCAAGAACAAACATTTTTCTAAGTTTCTAAATCACTGCGACCACAAGAGTTATACAGTCATAACCGTGCACAAAAAATTTTAGACTGATAGGCCCATTAGTTTGCAAGATTAGCCACGGACAGACACACAGACACACAGACACATGACCAAATGCATAATCTCCTGGCAGAGATAATCAAAGGGTCTCAGAAGAAGACTATTGAAGCTGTGGCAGAATAGGACTATAAAGGCATCTCTAAAGACCTGGGCCTCCATCTGTCAACAGTACACATGTAAGAAATTCAGCATCGTTCCTATTCTCCCTAGGAATGGGTGTCCTGCAAAGGTCACTGCAAGTGCACCATACAAATGTAAAACGAAATAAAGAACAATGCTGCCTATCTCAAGCTTGCTAAAAAACAAACAAACAAACAAACAAAAAAAACACCTGTTTTTTTCCACAGTGCTAATGGAACAGTGCACTGTGGACAGAAGAGAGAAAATGTGAACTTTTTTTAATGTTTGGAGGGAACCAAACAACTCATCCTAACTGTAAAACGTGGAGGGAGCATCATGCTTTGGAGCTGCAAGTTTACACACACACACACACACACACAAGTAATTATTCAAGTTATTTGAGTGTCCCATTTTTGTGTTTATGCATGTATGGATGCAGGGATATTAGAAAGCCACATTATAAATATGCATGTAAACAGCAGAATCTAAATACAACCTCAAAAGGCATATGCATTAGTATCTGGAGCACTGTGTGCATGTAAATTCATCCATTGACGGTATCAGTGAATTCTAAATGATATCTGGGAATTCTGCAATATCAGTGTCATGTTTGTGATATGAAACATAAAAGGCTGGATCACACAGCATGACCATGTCCCAAGTACAAATACACGACTAAATGTACAACAGAAAATTTCATTTTTTCACTTTAACGGAGCCAGGCTAATGACTCCCGTAGACTTCAAGTCTTTATGCCAATGCTCACATGAAATGCTACCCATAGGAAACAATGGACGTACAAAGGGGAAAATGGCATCAAACTTCTGGTCTCAGTCTGGGTAAGTTAGAAAAAGGGTCATTTACCCAAAATGTTGGGAGCATTCCTTTAAGTGATGATGAAGATAATCATAAAGATAATAAAGAATGATTCTAATTAAAGCCAAAGTTTGGCATGATTTATTTTCAGCATTGGACTGGATCTGTGCCACAAGACACATTTTCGAGTGTCAGTGATTTTTCAGTTTCAGGTACTGACAAGTTGATGAAAGCAGTTTGTG
>OMLF01026696.1:0-11679 GCA_900302615.1 Holocentrus rufus | reverse complement strand
AAAAAAAAAAAAAAAAAAAAAAAAAAAAACATATGGATAGGCAGAAATATTTGGAAATTGTAGGAGCCATGTAGCACTTTGCAGTTCACTGCTGATTTGATGGAGGTTCTTCCCTAACAACAAGAATATAAAAGCTTCTAAAATCTGAAATGAAATGTTGCTTTCTGTGCACGTTCAATTTGTTCATTTATTGTGAATGAATTCATTTGAAAGCAGTAAGGTAGCCCAGAGTTCACCCTGCATTAAAGACCCCTTAACTCTAAAATAATTCCATTAGTCTGGGGTTTTAGTGTCACATGATGGTCTAAATCCTATTTCAGAGGCTTTTCCACCTTGTCAGGAATTAGATTCTGGGGAAAACACTTAATAGTTTTGATTTTTCGCACAAAAATGGTCAAATGCCCAAAGATATATCATCCATCTGCAGCTTCACTCTAAAATCTATATTAATCAAACCTCATTTGGATACTTAAAGCAAACTGGATACATTTTACAAGGGTAGCTGGAGTGACAGGTCCCTGCTGTGCCTATTAAGTGATACAAAACCATATATTATGAGTAGACTGTGTATTATCTATGATCTGTGTTGAATGATTCTTGAAAGATGTTAGTTGATAATAGTTACCTTCAAACTGTGGGTTCCCCTGCAGTTCTCTGACACCATGCAGTCTGTTCAAATGAATAATTTATCATCAGCTAAAACAATGAACAATGAAACGGTAAATAGAATGTTCAAGGAAAATGTGTTGGAAGTTGATGTCATATCAGAGGTGGACAACATTAAAGAGCTGATATTGATTAGAAGTCAATGTTAGTTCCATGAATCTGCAAAGAGATTTATCTGTCTAACGATGGGCCATTTTCACTGGCCTATAGTGCCCAGACGCCTGCCAAGTTTCACTCTATAACCATAGTTTCAGGAGACTGTTTGTTCTTGCAGATTGCCCTGGTGTTGCCCCAGAACACACACAACACACACACACACACACACACTCTCTTTTATCTGCATTAACTGTCCTTTGTTTGTCCTCTGTAAACTTGCTTTGTTAAAAGCAATTTATAGGTCAATTTTACTGAACTTGATGTAAACAGATTTTTTTGGGGTCGCCTTCATTCCCACCAAGGACACAAAATGGACGCTGCAAACTAGCAGCAGAGGGCCACTGTGATATAAGTGAAAGCGAAGGCTAGCTGCTCCTAGGTGCGTTTGATTTGACTTGCTGTGACAACAGGCAGAATCTACCGTCAAATCTGGCTCTGACCTCACCTCACCTCTGCTAGTGACCAGATACTGAGATAGTCACAATGAAGTTATGCATAAAGTCTGTATATGCTGTTTTATATTTGGGGAAAAAAAGGTTGTCTTTTCTTGCACAAAAACAAAAAATGTGGTTTGCCAGCAAAGTGTTCAACAGGTTATGATGTCACTATAAACACAGAACAATCTCCAAATTAAATTTCTCTTCACATACAGTTCTGTTAAAAGCCAAATATATACAGTGATCATTTTCATGCCAGATGTAATCTGTGAGACAAACAGCATTGCATTTGCATAATAAAATGGAATTACATAGAGGGGCAGCATGAACAGCTGTTACATATGCTTATGTTGAATCTTTCACCGCTTAGATTCAGTTGTTGCAGCAAACGCCTTACACCACACATTTAGCGTGATCAAGCCAGAGAGACCGGCTTTGCTTTTATTACAAATAACATATATATTCCATTTAGCTCTATAATACAATGCTTTAGTACAGTAAATCCCATGATAGGGTTCAGCTGAGTCATAAATGGCCGATTGCATAAAGCTGGTCAAAGCTACACTTCTCAGGCTCATGTTTTATATGGAAACATCATCTTCTTGATGGTTCGTGTTAGCTGACATTACATTTATGATGTAAGCTCTGGTAGTGGTTTGTGTTTTTATGGTCTGCTTCATGCTTCATATTAATTTCTATAATACCATAGGGCTTCTGGTCCTGCATGGCTCATGGTTTACATATAGATCCCTAGCTTTTGATTTAGCCATAATAACTCTGACAGAGATCACCTTGGGTGCTTAGCAACGAAGACAAGGATTTCTAGAGCCCTGGTCTCAACCTATCCCCACAAAAAGATGATATGTGACTCTACTCCTACCAACCTGGCCGAGTCTATTCTGCATTTAGATTAAATGAAACTTTCTGCTGGGAAATTAGATTGTTGCAGCTGTAAAACTACAAGTACACTGCAGGGAGAAAAGACAAGTAGAATGTAAGTACACAACTTGAGAATAAAATAAATATTAAGGAAATAAAGCAGTGGGGAAAAAATAGAATTTAGTTCTGTAAACTTACACAGCCGACAATTTTAACATGTTAAATACACATGTTACTATACGTATGTTACACTGTTTATTTAAATGTGCAACATATATATAATTAGTTTCATGTAATATAAACACTTAAAATATGTATAAATGTAAAATATAAACATTCACTATAAAGAAGCATACTGAATTTTTATCATGCTGTCTATAAAGACAGCACTATAAAGTAAAGTATACTTTATACATTATAAAACAAGCAGACCAATTAAAACTCCTCATATCTGCTTTAACTTTAATGAAGAAGCAATGCCTTTATGTCCCTCCATCATACTACATGGTTTGTGGGGCATTGTGTTGTGATGGTGGTGTCTGTCAGCGAAACTTTAATCTGACAACACAGATGCTATCCACGGCAGATGATTGTATACTGCTGCATAAATTTGCATATTAATGAACACAAACTGGTTTTCTTGTACCTCTTGTCACCCTTTAATGCTTTTAAGGGATGGTAAGCCCAGTTAAAAATGGGGGTTTTCTGATTTGATATTATTTTGGAGTACTATCTAAGATTTGAGAGTTCTTCAAAGTCAGGGCTCTTTGCTTGTGCTCGCTCTTTGCTAGCCTTCTAATGTAATGTTAGACTGGTCAATATCCAGGAACAGCACAAAATTAGCTGTTGTGCAAACAAGTTAACAGTTGCTGTTCTCACTACTGATCCACTCTTACATTTGAAAGTATCTTTTAATCCTCAGCAAAACCACTGATTTGACTCAACAGAACAACTGATAGGCGTCTGTCTGCATAGAAAGGACTTCAGACTCTCTGTTTCATGATTTTTTCTATGCCCAATGATGGCAGAAAACAATAATAATAATAATAATAATTTAATGATAAAGGGGGTGTGATGTGATCTTTTGGTCTAAATTTGAAACCACACACCTGAGGCAAACCTAAGTTGAAGGTTTGTTGGATGTAGACACCCCCCACATGCATTGTAAGCCTAAAATGTGATGAGCAAGACAGTAATATACTGTATAAAATAGGCAGACAAAGGCTAATTAACAATTACTGTTATGTAGCTGAAGCTGGAAATTTTAACCATACAATGTTTGCATTTTCATCAGACGTGATCATCCTGTCTTGTGCCTGAAGGCTCTTCAGCTGCTAGCAGGATGGAAAAGAAATGCAAAATCCTTGGCAGGTAAAAAACACTGAGCCACCTTTTAACTCGTGTCTCATCGAATGCATTAATTAATTTTATTATAAATCAGACTTCTTGACAGCAGAATGTGATTAGATGTGAGACAGCAGTCTGTTACTGAGACATAGGGTTAAATGTGCAGTGCGCAGGGAGTGTGACGGTGTGCATTTGATCACCTTGTGTAAATGAATATGAATAATTTCAAGGAATAAAATGCGCTTTATGTTCACTTTCTCCTCTCGAATAATAGAATAAATAGCATATTTGCTTATTGCTAATTTCCAAGCCACGATTTTCCTTTCAAAATGGTCAGGACATAAAATGTATCAAAGCTGACGTGAGTGATCTGAATGTTTTTCCGGTTATATTCTAAGTAAGGCTATTTACCTTTATTGTGTTCAGTTAAGTATTTGACTGAGCAGGATTGCAGGGAATGCAATGAAAAATTCAAAATTCCATCCTCATGTGTCTCCAACACTCTCCAAATCAAATATATTCCTCCTTCAACACAGTGCACATAACTAACTTTAGTAGGGATGAAATTATATGTGTATGATGTCATTATTATTTTGTAAATATGATCATTTACCCATCGTGTGTGAGAGATTGAGATTGAGATGAGAGATTCATATCAATGCAAAGCAAGCACAACACATAAAACAGGGTTTTGTGGGTTCAGCGATGTGTAGTTAGACGCACCTCCACTAACTTATTAGAAAATAAGAAAATAAGAAAATAGACACAAGCCGGGTGCAGGCGGGCGCAAATCGCGGTCATCCATGGCACCAAAATTCCAGCGCGCCACAGGAATGATAAGAACACATCCACTACTGCGCCTTTCCTCTCACAGGTATCACACCAAACATGCCCAGGTGAGTAGAAACCATCACTGAGCCTCACCAAAATTCCACTAGACCAGTGACTGGCTGTGCTTTTATGAAAATAGCACCTATAGTGAGTTCATTGGCCATTAGAAGCTAATGTTCCACAAAGCTGTGTAATAGGCATTGCTACAGATACATCACTTTGGCTGAAGTGCTCTTCAGCCACACATATTAATGGTCTCTCACACAGATAGTAATGAGTTCAGTTTGTTGTTGAGGATGCTACTGAGTTTGGATAAGTGCAAATTGGTCTGGATAATACTGAATACACTTGAAAAACATAATGACTAAGCTGGCAGCATTCTTGAAGTGGGCATTCAGCATTACTGATAAACAAAAGGAATGCCATGCTCCACCCCAATCCTAGCTTGATGGCAGGCAACTTGAAAAAGGTCCAAGTACTCACCACCTGCTCCAATCTAGCCCAATTCAAAGGACTTCATCAAGTAAGAGCCACAAGCCTAAAATCATGTCTAGTCAGATGACAAGCCCATACCTCTGCCCAACATTGTGACTAGAATAGAGACCACTTTCCTTTCAACTCCTGCATCCCGTTTAAAAGGGGCATAAAGTAATGACTTTCATGGACCTCTATAGATGGGTTTCTGTGCAACATCACAGCTGAAAGGTTCACACACCTGGGGCAGATGACTCAACTGCCCAAGCAGGAATATGATCAAATATTTTATTATTATTATATTAAGCATCTGGTTTGTCTAATGTAATTGTAATGTCCACATCAAATAAACAGTAAATGATAAATATTTCTCTGTTTTTTTTTACTCTAAAGCAAACAAGCTATTTTTGTTTAATGCCTACAGAAAAATTATGCACATCTATGTTCCTAATGCTCAGTCTATGTTCCTGTCTTACCAAACTTAATATTGCCTTAAATTATACATTCTGTGTAAATTAAATAAACAGCAACAGATGTAGATGAGGTTCTGCATCCTGTATAATCACACAGGGAAATATGCAAGTTGTTTTCATTTATGTATGGAGGAAAGCTAAGGTCTGTGTGTTCTTCTAATAAAAAATATAGAGAAGACAGAGCTAGAGTAAATAAACCCGACCCAGGCACTTTGAGGGCTAAATAATGTGTGGGTGGCGGTTATACAAGTGTTTATCTGTTGAGTGCCGCTCTCCATGGTGCTGAATAAGCACATTGCCTGGGGCCAAATGAGTACATATAGCCTAGTGTGTGGGTCAGTAGCATGCATAATATCTCCACAGCTGTATCATCATA
The DNA here is from genome assembly GCA_900302615.1 of Holocentrus rufus. Lineage (NCBI taxonomy): Eukaryota > Metazoa > Chordata > Actinopteri > Holocentriformes > Holocentridae > Holocentrus > Holocentrus rufus. The sequence continues at coordinate 6,040 of OMLF01026696.1, read as the reverse complement.
GTAAAACTTCACTTCATTTCAATACTTTTTACATTGGGCAATGTACACCGCTCAATTTGGGCCTCTTCTCACACCCACAACACATATTGCCTACTACCCAATATGCTCGCATTCGTTCAAAAAGTCTAATTCAAACAGACGTGCCAATGCTTTTGCACTGCATGGCCATGAAGGAGAAAGTTTTGAGCTGATCATTCACAGCAGTGTGGTGACACATTCCAAATGGTCAATTCCAAGATGGGAATATGTTTCAGTTAGGATATTTGTGTTATGAAGTTGAGGTTTATTTTTGTTATAAATTTCTACCTGTAAGCGAGGGGATCGTGCCTATGAGTGTATGCAGACTCTGTTGGGTTGGGATGGAGGTCGGGTCTTGAATCAATGAGTCAGGGCAGCCAGCGGGAAGCAACTGATTATATATACAGGTTGCAGGGTGTGTATGGTATTGCACAGCAGGGGGGCAAGGCAGGCACAATAAAAGTCTGACCTGTGCAGGACTCTGCTGTCAAGCGCAGCGTGCCCAGTCAAAGTAGAGGATGATGTTTAGCAACACTGTAACCCCATAGTTTTCAATATAGTTACAGGTAATGAACACTTTTTATTTGCAGTCACACTGCTCTACCACCATATACATGACTCTGCCAAGCTGGGTATGTAGTGAGAGTTTGTTTAAGTTATACAACACCTTACTTCCAGATATTATGATGCCTTTATGGTGCAGTCCTACTCTCATCATCACTTGAGCAAGTTTTAGTGTCTACAAACTAACTTGCTCATACAGTATTTAGTATGTTGAGTATCGAGTAATGTGTCTACATTTTACCTCAGCAAAGATTGTTACAGTTGTGTAGGTAAATAGATAATCCCTGACCCTCCTGTTAACATTAACAGAGGACGAATGATCTGTCCATGCTCACTGAATGAACCCAGTATTCTTCCAAGCAAACAAGGGGGTTTGCTGTTACTTGTTGTCCTGCTCATATACTTTGTTTCTCACATTCCACTTTCCAAAATGATTAAATCTTAGTACACTCTCACAGTGCAATCTGATGGCCACATAGCTATTACATTTTAGATTGCATCTCATTGAACTTATTACATGCTGATATTTTGGAAGATAATAGCAAAATCTCATCCCATTATTCTTCACGTATAACTCATTTAAGCACTTTGCTCCGAGTTGTTGCAGTACAACTCTGTCCAACCTTGAACTGTACAACCCAGAATAAAATTTAGAGACTAAATGTCTGAGTCTGTGGTGGTCTGTAAAATATTTCTCTAATGGATGAGAATTATTTGTAAAAATGAAGGGAGCTGTCCCTCTCATATTACACAGCGCCTAGATACTAGATATTTATAGAAATCCTAGCTCTATGTTATCCTGAGCTGTTCATGAATCAAACAACACCAATCCCCCTCGCCCCACTGCAAAAAGATCATATACTCTGTTTATTCTTGCTCTTATCCATCAGTGTCAGGAGAGTAATCAATCATTGCAATCAAGGGCTTTCCTTAATTTCCCCCATGTTGGTATTACATGAACAATTTGAGAATTGTCTTTAGCTGGAGTAGGCAGTTCTCTCACATTTATCCAACATGTTGACAAGGAAATAAAAGTTTACAACTCTGAACCTGTCTCAAGCCAGGAAGAATCTTGAGAAATCATTCTGGCTCTTACTGACTGCTAACTGCAGCACTTCCAACTTACTTTCAATTTTCCATCCCCACCCACATAAAATCTGACATTGCTCTATTAATATCTCTGATATCATTGCATTACCAAAGAACAAAAAGCTCAGACACAGAGTAAATAATTCATGTAAGGATAATCATCTTAACAAGATTAACTCAACCAAAGACAAGGTAAGGCTCTTCTATTGCACCAAATTCTCTTTGAGACGTTTTGTCAAAGGGTGAATGTTTTCAGCACACAGTTGGCTAATTTTGGAGGTAACTTGCATTCCCAGGTAAGTAATTCCCATTGGACCCCAACAGACTGGTTTGACAAAATCAGGCTCTGTATTTCAAGTGTTACCTGAGGGCATTACTTGTGAAGTGTCAAAACTCTTAACACATTCTGTGACAGCTACTATGGAATTAATTGGGTCTGTCAGTGTCATCATGACATTATCTAAGCAGTATCTTATGTTGCTCTGCCATGACTGTAGCCCCTATATATTTAAATTTTGTCTAATAGCTGTTGTCAGTGGCCCTTTAGCAAGAGCAAACAGCAACGGAGACACTGGGCGTCCCCGGCCTGTACCTCTGCACAACCCAAAGGAAGCTAATAGGTGGTTGTTTGTTAGAACTTGCGTTAGGTGCCTTATATAGGAGCTTGACCCAATCCATAAAATTGATATATTTCCATTTGATTCTGTTGAAAGTGTTTTCAGATCCACACTGTAAAAATGACACACAAGCAACTGTTGATCTTATAAAAGTTTTCAAATTAATCTAACTTAGAAATAGAGCTTTGCCATTTGCAACAAATAAAAACTTGTCTGTCAAGCAAATATCTCTCTATTGTTGCCCCGACACGTGATTTCAAATCAGTATGACAAGGATTTTTGAGTTTTGAGGATTTTTTTTTAAAACTCTCCTGCAGGTTACTAATTTTACTTTGCCAGGAAACAAGCACTGTACACATGATCAGAACCTAATTAAGAGCTCAGGCTGGTTACGTTGACTTTGATTTAAACCCCTTAAACAGAAAAATCCATTGCATCCATTGTAACTATACACGTGGGAATATTATGATAGCTGTAGCATCCAACTGTCAGAATGACACACAGAGTGAGAATTCCTCCCATTGCCAAACTGCTTCTGCAGCTCACTGCCAACTTCTGCTTGGCTTTTTGCCTGAACTCTTTCCTACATTGGACAATGGTTCTCCTCAGACCAGAGCAACATGCTAACCAAATACGTTATCCCCTCCCAATCCAGTTTAAAATTTGCTCATGGCAATTCTGCACCTCCTGCCCAAGGACATCAATTTCCTCCCGGGAGACATTTTTGTGGCATTCTGCATACCAGAGCACCATGTTGCACAGTGATGCCACACTGCTTTTAAGGAGAAAGAAAAGAGATGATTTGATCCCGCCACACCTACTAACAATGCATCCCTCCATCCCAGGTTCAGCTGCACCTCAGGTGTGCTGAGCACCTCTGGCCATGAAATTACTAAGCAGCTACAGCCAGGGTTGTGTGCTATTGACTGCACTCTTTACCATGCTCCACTGATTCATGAGAACAAAGCCCAATGACTGTCTTTGATATGCATAGTGCCCGGGAGAGCAGGAAGACAACATATGATGATGGCTGCTTTGGCAATCCTGACCCTCCTGTGAGGGTCAGGATTGGCTCATTGATATAGCAGCAATAATAACAATAAAATTAAGGACAAAACAAATGGACAAGTTACAAAAGGCAAAACAACACGCTGTTGATGAACCTTCACCATCAGCGTTGGTGGTGAACCCAAAGTCCATCAACTGTCAACGTAAGTCATCAGAGTTAGCATAACTGAACACATAACTCTTTAGACATTAATGCATTGATAACTGAATGCTCCCAAATACTGAAATACAAAAAAGTGATATAGAGTAAGTGCTCTGACTCTAGATAAATTTGCAAAAACAGTTTAAGAATAAAAAAAATCCAATGATACAAAAAAGATTCAAGAAAATTAAAAAAAGTATGGATGAAGAATGACATGTCCAGAGGTAGCCTTTGATCAGTCTATCAGTTATATTTTTCTTCCTTTATCATATTAGTTGAAGATAATTACAGCGCACTGCACTGCAGGAAAGACCCCACAGAAATAATATACATTTGCTAAATGAATGTGTTTCTCTTATGCTGTCAATCAAACAATCAAATCTAACCATTTCTATCGTTCACCAGTGCAATTTTATTCCTTGCATGAACTAAATCTTAGCTTTTTTGTGTAATTGTGTGGCTTTTTTTTCTACAAACATATCCTCCCTCAGCAGAGGGATTAAGCTCTTAAAACATTATCCATCTATGATCCAGTGTTGTGTTCCCAAGATGCCATGCCCTATTTCCCATTTCAACCTCTGCAGTCATCTCTGCTCTTTAGAAACTGTCTTGCACTGCATGTCTCTCCTGAGATTGTTAGTGAGAGCCAATTGTTTACAACTAGCTGTGATTCTAATTTTCACTTGTGACTATTCCATTGTGACAAGGTGTTTAATTCTGATGATTGAGTAATACTATTTTAATAACCTCTCGATTACAGATAGATATCATCGCTTTTGTTATTACTAGACATGACTCTCTATCCATCTCCAACTCCAGCAAAGTTTCTGTATAGTGTGTCTGTGATTCAAATTTCCCTAACAGCATTATGGTCTTTTACATTTGTACCAAGCCTGACACTGCACAGCATCGACCAACTTCATGAAAATTCATGTGCTGGTGCCTATGTCTACTTTATCCATAGTCCATAGTCCTACTTACAACTGTTACACACAGCCAGGACAAATCAATGGACCATAAGATTTAAATACAAAATACAAGCAATAGCATAATGTCAAGACCGCAGCAGGGTTTGCTAAATAGACCTGTGGATTAATAAAAAAGCTAAACCTGGTGCTCTGTCTGTTCTTGTCTGCACATATAAGGCAACAACTAATGCAGAACACTTAAATGACTCAAACCTGGCACTGAAATTTGTGTCTTATCATTATCAAAGTGAACAAAAGCTGAGGGCACATAGACCCATGCTTTCAGTGAATTTGGGAATCTCACTGAACAATTACTCCCCTGGGAGAGTGACATGCACTGGAGAGTTGAGTCAAGTGAGCGGAGTGCATATGCAATGTCCAAGATACTACATTCCCATAATAAGGAGATGTAGATTAAGAGTTAGAGTGATGAAGCTAAAAATACAATATTTCAGCTTTGTAACATGGAACATATCTAACATCAATAACATTGCACTTGAATTGAAAAAAAAATGACAAATCAACAAAGTAAATCTATTTTCAGTTTTTCAGGTTTTCTTAAAATTTCTTCTCAAAATGTGTTAAACTTGTTAAATTTGTCCTCAGTTGTTTTGTGTCCGCACAGTGAAGTCATCATGGTGGATTTCCACTTGACATATCGTAGAATGAATTATGGCCAGTGGTAATAGCCAGTGGTATTCTATGTAAAATTCTATGTAAAACACTTGTGGCTTGAAATAAAATCACAAACAGGTTCTCACAGTAGTCTATGTGTGATGATTGCATTGGCAGCTGTCCCGCAAAGCTTTTGGCATGTGTTAACCAAAATGCTACCCAATATCTGCACAGAGGTGAAAATGGTATCGAACATCTTGTCTCACTCTGGGTAAGTTGGAAAAGGGGTATTTTGCCCAAAATGTTGGAGTGTTCCTTGAATACTTAAATAATAATACTGTTTTGTTGGACAAGTGAGAATGTCTTGAAACTCCAGTGGGCAGGAAGTTTTTGTTCCAAAGCAGACTGGTGTTTGAAAGCCAGAAAATCTCAGCAGCTAGCCAAATAATCTTTGAGTCATTGGTACTGATCAACAACTTTACTAACCCCAAAAATCATTTTCTGTCATGGGCCAGGAAAAATCTTACTGCACCTGTAAATTCAATTCAATTCACTGAAACATCTCCTGTCCAGTCACATAAAAACAGACTATGAAGAGTAACGCCTCCAAGGCTCCTCCAGTCCATTGCTCTTGTTCAGCTATAATTCATCTTTCCAGTGGGAGAAGGCTAGGCACTGGACACGGCATGCAAATTAACCAGCCGGGTTTATTCCATTTTAATATGGAGATGTCAGACCCAAATTTTTTTTTACATAATACATCACATCCTGTAGCAGCACTGGCGAGGGGCCAGCTCATGCAGTGGCTGGCTGAGGGGGAGCTGTGCCCGGCAAATCACAGTGAAATCCAGGATAAGCTGTATTTCTCCGAGTGGGTGCTGCGAGCTGAGTGGGCGCTATGGGGAGTGAGTGTGGGGTGCGTGGGTGCTGGTGGGTCATCAAAGTTGAGGAACATCTGC
>OMLF01026695.1:4857-16466 GCA_900302615.1 Holocentrus rufus | reverse complement strand
TGCCGCAGTACGAGACGTGTATTCACCACTTTCCATGTGAAGTCCACAGCTCCCCGTTTTCCCTGTCAACAGCTACTGGGCACACACAAACACACACACACACACACACACACACACAGCATAAGCTCAAACATCTTAATTCAGAGGAAAGGGTCTGGCGTGTGATAAGTAAGAGGAATAGAAGATGTTTTGTGCAAAATCCCTCTCTTATGATTTTCAGCTGATGTTTTCCAGCTCCAAAATCAAGCAGCGATCCAAGCTACTTTGAGCGCCAATCATGACAAAAACAATGATTAAAACATGCCTATGAACTTGCGAAACTTCAGCTGAGGAGGTTGCCACAATTAGGCATCATGAAACACAGCATTGTTCTGCTTTTTGTTCTGTCTCAAAACATCTGAAAAAGAACTGAAAAGGAGATTTTGCAACAATGGATTGCTCTGTCTCATAAATGCTCTGCAAAATCCAAACAAAATATATATATATAATTAGTGCTTTATTACTTCGGGATGCAGCTACAACCCTAAAGCAAACAGAGCACAGAGTCTGTTCTTGTTTGTTCTTGTTAAAAACCAAAGAATCTCTGAATGACACTAATCCACTTTTAGGAGCCAAGACAACATTTTGACATTCGGACCCAGGGGAAAGATTTTCCTCTCTAACACCGGCCTTTTTTTTTTTCCTGCCCCCCAAAAATCAAACATCTTGTATCATCATATTACTCCATGTTTCTTGCTTTGCGGTATTATCTGCTGTCATGCCCACTTGCCTCATCGCTCACACACTGTATGGTCTGGATTTTATGGAGTGCCTGTTGCTGAGTCAGCTGTTTTTAAAATGCGTGTACAGGTCAGTTTTACAGGTCAGCATCACTATACTGAAAGTGTCAGTTGATGTTGTTCTGTTTTCTGGGTTTTACTGAATGGCCTCAGAAGATGCCAACCTGAAATGAATAGAGCAAAAAATCCCCACAGTGCTGGGCCACTTAACCAAATCGCCAAATGAATGTAATATTGTTTGAACGCTTTATGGCAAAATTCATGCAGCATGACGACATTTTTCACACACTTCATGCTACAACATGTGCTGTATCCATTCAGCATGGTTGGTTTGGATCGCGCTTGCACTGAAAGAGTGTGTGCATGTGCAACTGTGTGTGTGTGTGCTTGTGTGTGTGTGTGTGTCTACAGCGGCATGTTGGCTAGCTTGTGAGTGCGGCTGGCAGAGGAGCCCTCTGTGGTCGAAGGGTAAAGCGCAAACGGCATGGTGGCTTGTTGTGTCGTGAGTGTGAGTGTGTATGTGTGTGTGTGTGTGTGTGTGTGTGTGTATGTTTGTGTGTGTGTTCCTGTCTCATCCCTTTGATTTGTTTACACATTGGTCACTCACAGACGCCCAGCCATGCTTGGCCACATTAAACCTCCTCTACTAATCTGCCACCTCGATTAATGCCAGCTAAATAAGGGCCACACAAATACACACAAATACAGTGTATAGCGCGCACACACATAACATACACACATACACACACACACAAGTGATTTGGCACTCATTGGTCCAGACAGGCTAATCTCTCCAATAGCAGATTGTAGTGTGTATTGGCCAGTGCAGGGACTGAGTACACTGCAAAACAAAGCAGGACTATAAAGTCAACTCTTTAGATTTCTACAAAACTACAGCAAAGGTTTCATTAGGAAATACTACAGTTACATTTTGAGAAAACCAAACAAACAAACACAAATTACAGCAAACACCTACTGTAATAGTAACATTTTTTAAGCTATTTTACTCCAAATCATTCTTTGGCGTGCATGTTGTATTCAAGTCCAATATTGCCTATCTGCCATAATAAGAAAATGTAATTTAGCTCTGTAACTCCATAATATTGACACCACCTTGCAGGTAAATAAAAATAAACACCTGTAATCATCACGCAGAGGTATGAAATTAGTCTCAGAGACCTTGAGAAACCATTTACATCAGCGTAATTAGCTTCACAAGTAAGCTCATTGGACGCAGAGCGGCGGCGACAAGTCTTGAACAAACAAACAAAGCCTTAAAACTTAAAGTTTAATCAAATTCTCTTCATTATTCCGGGAAGTTTTCCGCACAGAGCAGAATATCTCCGAGTATAATTCCTTAATGAGTAGAGGAGGAAAATGACACAATATGTTAATTGCCACATGCAAGAGGAGCGCAGATCTAATTTGAGAAATTTAATGTAAGAGGGGAGCTGTTGTAATAGCAGTGCAGACGGCAGAGGTCAGACGCTCGGTGTCTTAACTCATGTTAATTTCCTCATAGTGAGCAATGCCTTACTCTTCAGGAGGGCAAGACTCAAAGTGGTAAGTAATGAAAAGTTTTCAAGACACTGTACTGGCAATAGAAATATGTCTGTGCATGTCCCTGGAGCAAATTAAAAATACACCTAAACAAATGAGTAAGTAAACAAATTAAGAGGCACAAAGTTGAGTTTGAGATTGTTCCTTTGTGGCCTTTTATCCATATGAAAATGCAACTTTTGGAAAGAGCTTTCTGGAGTGTAAAAAATTTCGATAACCTTGTCATGCTGCAATTTTGCATCTTTGTGCACGCTCACAATAGAGACGTTGACCTCACACAGCTGCAACACCCGACGCTCTATTTCATTTTCAATAATTTGTCCTGATCGCCGGGCCTGTGACAGCAACTAGACAGTTTTGCAAAAGTTAAATATTCTGTAGTTAACTTTTCTCCTGACAAATCAGCAGAGGTTAGGAGCCAAACTAAATGTCCTAAGAAAAAAAAAATCCAGTCTTCCTGGCTGCTCCCGAGGCTTTAATCTCATTTGTTAAAATCCGTTTGGCGCGAATCAAACAGCCTCAAGCAGGCGTCGCTACCCCGGTGCCAGTCTCGTCTCGTGCACACGCACTGCTGCCATGCACGCTCGCTTTAACCTCCTTAAACAAACTTAGCTTAGTCTACCACTTCTACGGTGCTACAGAATGGCAGAGAAGGGTTGTGAAAAACAGTGGGGCAAGCACAGGTGTTACTAACGACATTAATGAAGGTTCAGTTCCATTTAGGAACTCTAACAGAGCCAGGGTCCTGCTATTGTTCCTGCTGGCTCACTGGAAAGACTCTGCTGCACTAAAATGGAACAGGACCTTCATTAATGCCATAAGTAACACCTGTTTTTACCTTTTAGTTCATGCCTTAATGGCTGCTGTGAAAAAGGTCTATTCTACAAAGTTGCCTACACAAGCTTTAGCATGATAACTGGCTATTTGTCTTGCAGGCCACTGACTGCATGTGGCTTTTATTTTTCCTAATAAGGTCCAAAAGAAAGAAAGAAACATAAATAAATAAATAAATAAATAAAGACAAAGACTATGCCTATCATGTGACATTTGCGAAGGCCATGCATCAGTAGCAAAACAACATGTCTTCCTTATGGAGCTGTCTACAGAATGATGAGCTGTGGCCATCAAAGTAATTGCACTTGCATAGTTGTTGCATGGCCAGTCAGTGAAAAGATGCTTGTGCTGTTGTTGTGATCATACCACAGACGTCTGCACAAAGATCCTTAGATTGCACTGAAAAACAAACTATATATTTCAGCTCATTTCATCTCAGTTCCATTTATTTCTGAGGGCTGTTGGGTATTTTTTTATGCAGTTGTGGGGCTTTGTGGACTTGTATATCTATTCATAAAACAAGAGTCTTCCTCTTGGCTGATAAGGCCAGAGAAAAAGTTAAGTTTTAAGTTTTAATTAGTTATTTTTTAATTAGTTATTTGATTTACTAGATGCAAGGTAGAATAGAAGGCAGTGATGAAATATGTATCTGAACAGTCGATGGAGAGTCGAGGACCTCAATCTTGTCCTACTGGTTGGCTGGCTGTCTACTTTTTCATTTGTTTGTCTATTGATTTATTTATCGAGTGAAGAGGCAATATTAGCAATGTTGGCTTTCCAAATGCAACCCCATCTCACACACACACATACACACACACACACACAGGCACACACACACGCAAACACGCACACACAGTCTTCAGAGGGGCAACCCTATTAGGGAAAACCAGAGACATCTTGCGCAGCCTGTCTCTACGCATCAGCATTAGAATTTCAAAGTAGCTTTTGATTGTTTGATCTCATATCCAAAAATGATTGTTGGTTATAAAAAAAAAAAGTATGAGAAATAGCAATTAACATAAAGCTGTGGTTCTATTAATACCCGGATTTTCTCTGTAGTCTTGTGGCTGGTTGTGATCCATAATTAACAGTGAAGAGATCCCATTTTCACCTTCTGCTGTGGTTCCCCACTAGACCAGCTCCCCGGAGACCAGAGAGGCGAGAGGAGCTGGATGAGCGAACACATGATGCTTCACACTACAGTAGATAAAACTGGAAAGTGCTACTTTACTCTCTAATATCACAGTCTGGATATTGGCATTTAAATACATTAAGATTCTGGTGTTATTTTTTATTTCAAAAGTGCATTATTAATGTTTTTTTTTTTTCTCACCCTGACTTTAGAGTCTGGCATGATTCCAGCCAAATGTAGCAATTTACAACATGGCACCAGTGCTTAACATGGAGCCCTGTTATGAATTTTGCATGCTATATCCTGACTGACTCAATATTATTAAATGCCCCGACCTATGAAAATCTGCAGTAGTTAAACAAATAGTTATAGTAGTTTGCAAAGATCTTTACTACTCTCCTATCAAGATTCCATATATATCACAACATTTTCTTCCTGTCGGCTTTTATAAGACAGTCAAATAAGATTTGTTTTATTTATCTGTTCCAGTAGTAGGAACTGTTCCCATCAAGCATATATTTGAATTTATTTCACTTTGCCATAGCAAAAGGCTGCATAAAATCTCTATTTGAAGAGGACGCAGGCTCCCTCACATAAACAAACCCATCAGTAATAACAATGCCTGTTATATATTAGATATATTTGGGTGTATTGACCATCTCTCCCCCGAGCCCTCGAGGTACCTGGCATCAGCAATTTATCTCCGTAATAATCAGGCCCCTACTAAATAGATCAGCGCAAGCAGATGATAAAAAATACAGCATTCAGCTCCATTGATTAGCATTGTTAATTTCCCGCTCAGTGGTGCAGGGTAAGTGAAGCTGGGGCCTGCTGAAGAGGCGATAGTGGAGTGCCGCGTGCTCGCAGGGGCTAATGACAAAACCGCCAGGCAGCGACGAAGCCAAACTCAGCTCTCGACCTGCAGAATGTCTCTCTGCCGCTCTGTCTCTCACTTTCTCTCGTTTGTTTCTCTTTTGTTTCTCTGTCAGCCTCTTTTTCTCTGTCTTCCCCCACCCGTGAAAAACCATACATATCCCTTTTTTGTTAAAAAAAATACATATTTTCTTGTTAGTTACATTATTCATGAACATAAAGCTAAGAGGCAGATGTTGGTATGTACATTTTATGAGTGGATGGATCTGATTGGTGCCGCAGGTGTTCCAGTAGATGTCCAATCAACCACAGACCCAGTAGTTTCCCCAGCAGTTAATTTGACATTAATTAGCTGGTAAACACAGGTGTTACTAATGACACCAATGAAGGTTCAGTTCCACTTAGGTCTAAAAGAGCCCTGAGAGTCCTGCTATGGTTAATGCTGGCTCACTGCAAAGACTCTGCAACACAAACGGAAGAGAACCTTCATTAAATGTCATTTGTAACACCTGTGTTTACCCACTATTTCAGGTTAAAATGGCTGCTGTGTAAAAGGTCTATTATGTGCTACTAATTTAATTATTAAGTTAATTCAGACAGGGACCGTCCACAATAAAACATAAGTCTCAAAACTATGGCGACTCTGCCAAGAAAATATTCATCCAGAGCCTCAAAAAGAAAACAAAGTCAGGCTTGAAAGCAGAAATCACAATTCACATATTTGTCATGAGGTGTGATTAATTGCAAATAAAGTTAAATTTAAAAGTACTATACTTGTGAAACAGCATCGCGGCACCAACTGAGGTGCCACCCAGGTGCGTCTCCACCTTTTATCAACATCTCACATCTGCAGAACAGCTCCAAGCCTGCTGTGCTTCAACAGAGGCAGCAGCATCTCCAGCCTTCTGGTATTTTTTTTATGTTTTATTCTGTGGAAACAATTCTGAGAATCATATGGCTCCCTCTGCTTTTCCACTTTGCTGATTAACTTTATGTCATCCATCTTTACTTTCTTCATAGACTCATCACATCAAGGCAGCGAGTCTCTCTGTCTGTTCAAAATCTCAATTGAACTCATGCATACTGTATTGATAAAACAATCCTGACCCATTTTCCTAATTGTGTTGTGCATTACTTGTAATATTTCGTCCAATCTTAGTGTTTAAGGTTCACATTAACATAAAATATCATTTGTATTCTTTCATCTTCATTACAATGTTGGTGGCAGGATCTGGTTGGGCAGGGGCACCCCCAAAGAAAATTTTTACTTCGTCTGTCTCCCTGCATCGGTGACATGGCAGTAAATAGAAATCTGGATAAACTACAGTATTGTCTTAAGTTAATGGTCTTGTTATAGCAAAAAGCCATCGAGTAGAAACAAAAATCTCTTGTAATTTTTAGAAAAGTATTCATTTCTGTTTCACCTTAAAATATGTTACACTCACATGACTTACATCTGTTTGGTACTTCAGCTTATTATGATATACACCATCAATTTAGCTAATGAAGCTTCATGCCACTCTAAAAAGGTGGATCATTTGTGCCTTGGCTTACCCTCCCTGACTATCATATTATCTGCCTATTAGCCTGTCTTTGTGCCCGTATTCCTCTGTTTCAGCCTGCCCATCTGTCCTCCTCTTGACAAATGTGTTTTTTTAAGTCAGAATATTAAATTGGCTGACAGTGATTGATGCTTAGTCCACTTAAAGCACAGTATTCATGAAGCAAGACAAAAATATTTGCAGTGAAAAAGGGAAAATGACAGCTGGTGATGACAGCATTTTTAAGTTATGATACAATTGTGGAGAAACATTTTCTGTCTCCTTTTGACTGTCTATTTTTGTGTCTCTCTTTCCCTCTCTCCTCTTTGCTGATTCCACACTTTGTGCCCCTCAGTTGTTCCGTTCCATGCTGCGTGTCTGTAAACAGGGCCAAAGACAGAGGAACTACAAATGCTTTTGAATCCCATACACAGCCATTCATCCTCCCAGGACCAAAGGTCATTTGTTTTGTATTGTAAACAACAATGGCTGAGATGGTGACAGTGGACCTTGTTAAAGGGAAACTCTGACATTTTGAACACCCGTCTGCGTTTTGGCCTTCAACGGGCACTTTTCATCTTGTGGTGATGGGGCTACAGCTAAAAACCGGCTTGTTAACTTTGTTTGCATTGTAGCTTGTTTGCATACAGCCATTGGTTTTGGTGAGGAATGTGAACATGACATTTTTAGGTTAGCTAAAGGACAAATCCAGAAATAGTTTCCCATAGTGTAACAAGAGACTGGCGAAGAACATTAACCAACAAAATCTTTAAATGTCAAGGTATCCCTCTAAGCTTGACTGATCGTGGGAACCATTACTCACCTGGCACCTTTGCTTCAGCTTGCCTCAACTTAAAAGATTGCACTTTCAGGGGATTTCTTTTGCTTCCATTGTGCATGACAAGATGAGTTAATTATTTCGGGGAAAGTAACTGATTTCAATCCAAACAGGGGCATCAAATCCAGCTTATGATGGGAAGAAACTGAAGTTGAATTGCCAGAGTTGCTACAGTGATGATTTCTCCCTTGGGGGCAGAGGTCTCCATTTATTAGATCCTCTGTTGTTATCTAAAGGGAGAGATGGTGAAAAAAACAGCCTGAGGAGAAAGAGAGAGAGAGAGAGAGGGGAGAGAATCACAGAGTGACGAAGAGAAAGACAGAGCCAGAGGAATGGCAGGGAGTGTACATAATAAACCAACAGTCCAGTGGATGCAGCATTGCGGTTGTACTGCGATATGAGACCGGGTCTCATAAATAATGTAGCCGCGTCGGCCAGCCCGCCAGCAGCCGGAACAGCGCTTCTCACACTGGGGAAACAGGGCTAAACAAACACTGTGCTAGTCAGGTCACCGGTGGCTGCACACACACACACACACACACCTGTTTCAGTGTGAGGTCCGTGTATTACACGTCATGGAATTCTCCGTTTTCACTGTCCACACTACAACGCTGAGCCCGGCATTTTCAGATTTATCCACTTGGCATTTTAGAAATACATAGAGGGTCTACTGAGGGTAATAATTTAACATTGTTACAGTGACATGGATGCAGCAAATGCATGTAGTGTCAGATACAGTCAACGAAAATTAACCAACCGAGATTGTTTGCCTCCTGTTTCAGTTATTTAGTACAGCAGAAGGACAAACTTGTGGGTAAAAATTGTTGTGTGGTTAGATGTAAATGTCTGAACACTAGAGTTTGTAATTCTCAACCCGAAACCTCCCAGGTTCGACCCGATTACATCGCTTCAGACTCATTATTTAATTATCCAGCAGATTTTAGAGAGTCTGGGCCTGTGCTGCCACATCAAGGCTCTGAACAAACCTGCAGATGGGCAGGGGTCGAACACTTTCAGAGGTGAGGGTCTGATTCTCATTTTTATATGGGAAAACGGATGGATCAGGCCGGTGTTGGGATTAAGGCATGGGGTTCAATTCGGGTTCTGGTCGGTAAGGCTTTGATTTTACAGCCCATTAAAAACGATAACCTACTCTACAGCTTAATCTTTTGCAAAAGTATCAAACATCAGCCCTGGAATGACACAAAATAATAAATCTAATTTATTAGATCAAGGGACAAAAGGGACAAGAGAACGCATGCATTCCCATTTATTAAATGCTCCCGCTATAATTCCAAATGCTAGATAAAGTAGGAGGAGAATTAAGAGCCTACCTCATTCTTACAAAAAAAAAAAAAAAAACTGACAAGACTCTTGCACCTTCTTGCTTTCGTGCGAGGATACACCTACATATCCTCACTCAAGCGTCCTCACTGCTGGTTTAATGAACTGAGACAGTTTGAGTTTCGTGGGAGCCAATGGGAGCTGAAGTCCCATAAGGAGGGGTCTGGGCTCCCATGAAGAAAGTAAATTCATATGTCCGTGGAGCACGCTAATAATATATTAACAACAACCACTGTTATTTTTTATTTTATTTTTTTTAACACCATAATAATTATCGAGATAAATAGGCTAAAAGAAATGTATTTTCCAAAAGACCTAGGCACTATATTGGTGAAGGCTGTTGGTGAAGGCTGGACTTCATCACCAGGTCACAATGATGCGTAATATTTCTCCAACTACACCTGTTGAGAGCAATGCAGGAGTCGCAAATGTTCAAACCAATATGGAAAAATCAGCTAATATTACTTTTGTAGAAGAGTAACGTTCGTACAAAATAACCATGCTGGCAAAAAAAGGCATTTTAATTTTCAAAATTAAAATGCCATTAAAATATTGATATGTGAAAATAGGCTATTACATATGCATACATGCATTTCCATGTTTTGGCATGTGTAACAGCTAAAAAAAATAAACAAAAAAATGTAAGGGCTAACTATGAATAAATGCAACCTAGTGATTAAAGATGTAATAGACCTATTATTGGACAAGTAGGGATGAGCGAGTACACCATTATATGTATCTGTATCTGTTCAACCAACTAAATTATCCATATCCGTACTCGGAGTGGGCGGGGCTTAAACCAGACATTATTAGAAAACTAATTACAGAACAGCCTCAGAATTGAGCTTCAAATAAATGTTTTTGATCACAAGAGTAAGAACTATATTAAGAAAGATTTTTTAGATAAAGCCATATGAACTTTATGAACTCATGCTGTATTAAAGTATGAATGAGGTGATTACATAGAAATGTAAACAATGTCAATTATGTATTCGTGCTTTTGATTATTCTATACATAAAGCTTAGTTATTAATACATAGCAAGTTGATGTACTGCAAGAATCAATATAGCAGGTTTATGGGCTATAATAAATATAACATTTATTTATTTATTTATTTATTTATTCTTCACCAGAACAACAAAAGACAAATCCATCAAACCCAAAATAAAATGCAAAGATAAATAAGAAATTAAAGTCATAGTGATTAAAAACATAAAAATAAAAGTCATGAAAATAAATAGAGTTCCTAGGGATTATAAATTCTTGATAGCCTGAGTTCCTCAGTCAGGCCATTCCAAAGCTGCGGATCTGACGGCAAAGCCCGGTCGCCTTTGGTCTTTAACCTGGACAGGTGAAGTCAGAGGTTCCAGGATGTGAGGATGCGCGCAGGCAGGCGATGAAGGGCCTGATTTAAGGTCAAATTTGTCTGAACAACGCTTGGAGGCGAAAAACCATGTACTTAATTTGGACTGTTATATGGACCGGACTCTTGACTCTGGGATATATGTTATGGCGCTGCCGCGCATAACACTTGGTTATCAGAGTGCAATGTGTGGCTGATCACAGGTTGCTGTCATGCAGTTAAGTGTTTTGTCTCTCAGCTGCAGTAACTTTGTCTGTTTAGTATCGCTCTGTATGCTTTTAAGTGCTCTCTCTCTCTCACTCACACACACACACACACACACACACACACACACCGCTCTACAGATATCAATCACCTTATTTCACACATGCAACTACGTGCCAACACACATGGCTGCGTGCATGCATACACGCATGCACGTGCATAAACTGAATAAACAGACTCAGGCACAGAGGAGTCCATTTGATGTAAGAATGTGTGACCTTTATGTTTGATGTGGTTTCTATAAACTAAACAACATTCCCTTTATTATATATTCAGCTCCTATACCTTTTCCCATAGGACTCCACTGAAAAAAACTATATTATGAAGGGCAATGCACCAAGATGCACCAGGCCACGAAGGAAACATTTCAACAACATGAAAAGACTTTGACTTCTCTCGCAGACTTTAAACTGCTTAAACAGATTACCAGTGCCACTAATTGAAGCTGATTCCACTTGAAAGGCCGTAAAAGCAACAGAACATCCAGGCAACATCGAAATGCTCGCGATTTCATTTGCACAAGAAAGCGCCAGCGTTTGCTGCATAATGGCTCAACAGCAGCAGTGGCAGGAAGGGGACCAGAACCAACAAGTGTATTTAACTACAATAGTTCCCTGTGGAACGTCTGTGGATTACACCAGTAAAAAAACAGCCTATTATCATTGCTGCATATAAGCGACGCTGATTCTTCCCTGGTGGGTTAAAAGAACATATATGGCCAAAAAGAAAAAAGGAAGAAAAAGTGAATAAATACAAAAAATAAGACACCAAAAAATAAATGTGTTGTGTTGTGTGTGTGTGTGTGTGTTTGTGTGTGTGTGTTTGTGTCTGAGTGTGTAGGGAGGGACAGGAGAAAAAAAATGGAACGATGCGGCATCTGTTTAGGCTTTAAGTGATATATCACTCCATTCCACTTCGTTTAGCATCACTCCGTCTGAGTTAATTGGTTCATGAGCAGCACTAATTAAGGGGAATGGCCTTGTTTATCGTCACGGCGACGCTCGTTAAACAGAGAGTTCTTCTTTTTGTTTTTTTTTTCTTTTTTCAGAGATGGTGACATTAGCCCACCCTTCATAAAAG
>OMLF01026694.1:0-15204 GCA_900302615.1 Holocentrus rufus | reverse complement strand
TAACGGGTGCTTCCTGGGACGTCCGGGCCCCCTCTTCTTCACCACGTTGTTTCCTGTACGAGCCTGTCTCTGCAGCTTCTTGGCACGCAGGATTTTGTTGACGTGGTGCAGGCTGTGTTTGGGAGGCTGCGCTCGGTGGGAGTGGTGAGGCAAGGAGGCATCCAGGCAGCAGTCCTGGGAGGGGGAAAGGCATGAGGAGGAGGCAGAGCCGTGGGAGTGGAACAGAGACGTTTGGTGGTGGTGCTGCTGCCGGTGATGAAGGGACCCCTCGGGACCCTCGCCAGTCGAGAGGCCACCACCTCGCGTCTGGATACCTGATGTCCCTAATCAGAGAAAGAGCAAAGCCACACAACGGGAGCGGGATTATCATGCTGCAGATGTAGCAGTAAGGTGCAGACCTAAGTCAAACAGCACTGGCAGATGACTCTGCCAGCGTTTGTTGTAAGTGAGCTGCAAATAATTTCCTGTGATTGTCTTTTCTATTTGACATTAAGTCCCATGTGGCAAACAAAACAAGTGCTTAAAATCACTTACTGTTACTGTTTTGCCTGGTATGTCATATATTTTGACTATTCACATCAAACAACGTGCTCTATAATAAAATATTCTACCACTGACAGTTATTTATGAGAACTTGATGCCATAAAAAATACATCAAAATGAAGCAAACCGCCATCAATTCATCTTGAGGGCCAAAGTCACATTTTCTTCAGAGCTTCACAACTCTAATTTGAAGTAATTACGTAAAACAGCATCAAAGACCACATTAAACCCATCAAACAGCTATTCAGCTCCCCACTGTCAATAAGCTGGTATTTGCAAAAAGCATTCAATCATAGCTGAAGGTACACAGAGGACCTTTCTCCGTCACACACCATCTCTTCGCTGCTCTCTCAGTCTGTCCCCCTCATCCTCTCTTCCCTTTCAACTAATCAGACCTTGCTCTTTTTCCGTGATCCTCCCCCTCGTTTCCACTAATCATCACTTAAGTTACTACCCTCTGGCTTTACCTTCTTCCCATCCTCCAAGTCTCCTCACTCTCCATCCCTATTACTTTCTCAATATCTGCACACTCTCTTTTTCCCCCATTCACATTATTTTTATAAGCTTTTTTTCCACCCTAAACTTTCTCAACCTCCCCTCCCTTCATCTGACCTTACAACACTTTCTACATAACTCTCTATTCACATACCTATCGTCTCTATTTTTCTTGAACACCACTTTCACCCTTGCCTTTCTAACTTTACCGTTCCAACTTCCTCTCCTTTTACATTAAAAGACTCCTCACTTCTCATGCTCTTCCCTCTTGGCAATGATCCACTGAACTCGATTTGGCGTCCAGCTCTGCCCCCATTCATTTTCTATAGGACTCTAGCACTGCGCAGGACATGCAGAGATGGCTTGCAGCGTGGCGTGAGCATGCAAGGGGGCAAAAGTTGAACTCAAGTCATCTTTATGTAAATGAGCATGGCGAGAACCAATAGACTTTGTGCATTCTTTTCATTCGTTCCTTTCCCTGTCCAGTTGGCTCTAGCCCTGCTGTCTTCCCAAAGAAAAATAATTACTGCAATGTCATGATTTCATATTACGTATGATCCTTTCTCTCAACATATAGAGACACCGACGAGAGAAATTCTGCCTGCATTTTAAACAAAGGCTTTCTTTGAGCAATCAGTAGTCTGAAGGCACTATTTTTGTTTAATTTAATGGATTTAGCATTACTTCTAAGGAGCAAAACAGCTTGTCGGTCGCAGCAATTTCATTGGCAGCGAGATTTTACATTCCCACAATCACCTCATTCACAACACAAAGGCAACGCCGGGCGAATTCATCATGTTTAGTGGATCATCAGCGCCTCTCTTCCGTTCGCTCATCTCTTTCCTCATTAACATTATTCTTATAGCTTTTTCATCCTTGGCTTTTTCACCCTCCCCTGCCAACCTCCCCATTTGACCCTGCAAAACTTCTTCTGTTTTCATCTCTGCTCCTCTCTCCTCTTCCCTGATTCACCCGAGTCGTGAGTGACATCCCCCACTCTTGGCCGCGCACTCCCACCCTCCTTCAACCTTGGACGGCTCTTTGCTTCACTCTCTTCCCTCATATTCATTATGGCTTTTTTTTTTTTTTTTTACTTTTGCCTCTCTCGTCACCCACTTCACCATCTTCTAAGCTGCAAGATTCCTGTTATTCCTGTACTCCTCTCTCTACCATTCGCTTGCTTCTTCACTCATTCACACTCAGTCTTTTGCATTGATCCTCATCCTACAGCCCCCTCAATTACCTTACATTACACTCTTAACATCATGCCCCATCCATCCGCTTCTCTCAACCTATGCATCCCTCCTCTTCAATCAATCCACACTCAGTCTCGTGTGCCAGTGCCTTAGCCTCCTCTACCTTCACAGTGCAGTCTGTGACCGCTGGATGACCCCATGTCCTGATCTCTAATCCAGGATTACTCTGTCTTGGTTCAAGCCGCACCACGCCACCTCAACAGGGACCTTCCCTGCGGCTTCCCTCCTTACTCATACACGCACGCATTGGATAATATTCACATGCAAACTCACAATAACACAGTGCCGCACTATTGTAGACACACGCATCAATCTCAAGTCGACGGCAGCCACCCTGATGAAGCAAAATTGCTGCTGAGGCACTCTGTCTGACCTGAGTGATATTGGCTCAGCCCAGGTGCAATGTGTACAGAGCAGGGATGTAAATAATGAGTAATTTATAAACCAAGCACTCACTTTCTCAAAGCGAACAGTATTTGATTAATTTAGTATTTGATTAATTTTTTTCCAGTGTGATTTTTTTTTTTTTAAATTGCAACTTACTTTGTTGCTGAATTGTGTGAAATAACTTGATTGACTGCCCTGGTTTCTCTACATTGTGTGCATGATTACTAAGTAAACTAATACAGCCAGATTGATAAATGACAGAGGTTTTGATAGATACGTTTCTGTCCATTGGGTTGTTTTGGAACATGAGCACAGTGGGTGCAGAAGAATAACAGAGCAAGTTCATAAAGAAAGAAGGGACAGGTTATACAGTATAAATTCAACAGCAACAGAAAACCTACAGTTATGCCAACATTATACCACGCTTTCTCCCTTCTATCTTTGTTTCTGTAATCCTTTGATGATAAGTCATACAACATGGGATGGTGCACACTGTGTTGTCACAGTGTTTCACTGCTATTTTTTTCCCAAGACAATGAACGCCTCTAACTGGCAGAAACTGACGGTGACAAATCCGTCTGTCCAGAAAAACTTGAACGGCGTTCGACTTTCTGCCTGTCAAAATGTTTGTAAATCCTGACAGCTGCATCATCAGCCAAATCGCAACAATGGAGAGCTGTCATTCAACACAGAGTGAAATTCATTTACGAGGACAGACACAACTGATCAATGTTGCCACCCGGGTCACTTTTATCGTACAATATTAACATCCAAAATTTTCAAGGGAATACTGCTTTGATGGAAATGAGCCATTCAGTATTGATTTGTGTTATTCAGGTTTTAAATGTCCAACAAGTAATAACTGGATAACTGTTTACATCCCTTGTACAGAGGAATAGGACTGAGACTTGCACTGTGGGATTTCTATGGAAATGATATAGCCTGTTAACTAAATACTCCAGTTCTAGACACACAGCATGAGGAGCACTCTCGCAGAGAAGCAATATCTACTGTGGCCAACTGAACAGTGACAGCGACGCTCACAGTGGAGCTAGTTTAAGTCATTATGTGGGCTTTTCTTGGCAAGCCCTTAATCACTAGTAAGGACTACCAAATGTCAGAGACAGTGTACGCACAGGGGATGTCATTGCATTTTTCAGGGGAGTTGTTTTAAGGAAAATGGGCAGTCCGTTCCCCTTAGTATCCTTTGCTCAGACAGTGGGACAGCTGAGACGGCCACAGACACAAGAAAGAACAGCTACGAATGGACAGCCAAGGTACATGTCGTTCCAGAAACAAGGGTCTTAAGCACCACATAATTTCTGGATTCTCAGAAGGATTTTCAAGAGATACACAGGCTTCACTGGACAGAGATCAAGCAAGGATTGAGTGCTGACGCTGCCATATGGCAGCCTCTGAAAGGGTTATTGCACAAATACAGTATATAGTCCTGGAATCATTGTAGCCACTAACTGATTGCACACTCTGCCAGTTCCATCATAGTTGTGCCAAGCCATAAAGCTCATCAGACATCATCCAATCATATTCAACCACAGAATTCTTGGGGCAACAGAAACAGAACTATTTTTGGAACATGAATTTGGTGCACAATTGACTTCAATAACCTTCAACAATGTCAAATTCAATTTGGGTCGAAAGATTTAAGTGCAAAATAGTCTATCAAATTCCGAAGCTATATGAATCTCAGGGGATTCAATGCTGCGAAAGGAATTTCCAAGAACAAATTAATGCAAATAGCCTTGCAGGTCCTTACTACTCTTGTTACTAGTTACTATAAATATAGATACTTGGACTGCTTTTTCTTTATTTTACATGAACTATGCAGCCTGTATTAGGTTGTCAATGGATGCTCTACTACAGCTAACCTTATACAGGTCCTTTGTAATTCAATCCCCGTGTGGATGACTCACCTGTCTCTCTCCTCTCTGCTGACGTTGAGCGGTCCTTCCTCAGTGTCCTGTCCATGCGAGAAAAGCTGGAACTCTCTGCGATTCCCCCAGCCTTTCTGCCTCTACCAGCCCTCAGGGTATTACGGGTTAGAGCCGACGCAAACAGATTTGTATGATTTGGAGAATCCTGGGCTCCAGGCTCTATATCCTCCAGGGGCGTGAGGGGCTCCTCATCCTCACTGTCTGAGCAGCCTACTGTGTCCTCCGTCCGTCCATCAGAGAACGGTCCCTGGCTGGGTGCCCCTTGACTACGGGACAACTTAGCATAGTCTGCCTCAGAGCTGCCCATCCTGAACCAGGACTCTACAGGGTGGTGGCCTTTTGTGCTGCTGCCCAATGCTAGCCGGGAGGGTCCCAGACAAGACATGGAGCTGTCCTTGCGCTTGTACCTCTCTGCAGATGAGGATGAAGATGAGGAAGGGGAGTTTGCTGAGGCAGCAGCTGCTTGCTTGCTAGCGCTGGCGCCGGACGTGTCCCGTCCAAAGCGGCAGCGCTGTAAGGACTCGGCCATCCCCACACTGCTAGCTCGCTCTCCTCTCGCCGACACTCCGCTATCGGGAATCCCTGCGCCGGCCCGGCTCCCTGCGCCTCCTCTTCCTGTTTCCTCCCCGTCCTCCTCAGTGCAGCGCTCTCTATGTTTGTGTCTGTGTTTGTGTTTGTGGTGCCAGTTGAAGGAGAGGTCAGAGGACATGGGTGGGTAGAGGACAGGGGACCTGCCTCCTCCCAGGTACTCTTGCCTTAGCAGCTTATGTTTTTTCTTGTGAAATTTCGAGGGGTTCAGCAGGAGGTGAGAGGGGTGGTGGTGGTGCATGTAGGAAGGAGGAGGGGGAGGGGGGAAAGATGGTGAGTGGTGAGTGTGGTGGGATGGGGCTGTGTGGGGGGACTGGTGGTGTGGGTGGGGGTACAGAGCACTGGCTGGAGGATAGCCTCTGTAGTAGCCCAGACCCAGGGGCCCAGAGGAGTAGGGAACGCTGTAGGAGGGATGATAAAATCCACCACTGGAGAGCGGGAATCCAAGCCCAGGTACAAAAGGAACCTCAGACATGGACTCTCTCAGTTTGGGAGGCCGTCCCCGTTTCTTCTTCATGTCTGGTTTACGTACATAGTGCAATGGGTCACAGGGGTATGCAGGATGAGGGGAGTAGTAGCCACTAAAGTTAATCCTGAAGATTGTAGGCAGGAGGTCCCTGGGTAAATAATGATGTGGTGGAGGGCCACCTGTGCCTCCTATCCCTCCACTTGTCCTGCTCCCTGCTCCTGGCACTCTACCTGCTCCGGTTGCCATCCCTATCCCGCTGCCCAGCCGGTGCCCCGTGGTCCGGTGCGCTATCCGGATCTCACTCAGCCTCACCACAATCTCATCCAGCTCAGCCAGGAAGTCTGGGTCCTGCCGCCGGGACCGCAGCTGCAAGTACTTCTTCTTGCGTTTCCGCTTCTGTCGCTTTAGCTTGTCGTAGCCAGGGCAGCCATGGCTCCGGCGCTTGCACTTGTGCTTATGTTTCTCTTTGTGTCCCAGGAGAGAGGAGGTGGGAGCTGCTGGGTGAGGCCTTCGGGGATCAGGTGATGACCTCGCCCCGAGGGGTGACGGAGAGGGAGAGGGATGTTCCATAAGTACAGAGGATGAGTGTCGCCGCCTGCCTCTGGAATTAAGTCCAATCCCTGGCCCCATTGATGAGCCCATGACCCCTGGCATTAATAATCCACTGCCCAATCCCGGTGGCATCCCCATTCCGCCCAAACCGCCCGCTCCTCCAGCCTTCTCACCGCGATCAGAGGTGCTGTTGTTGTCTGTTCCTATACCACTGTCACTGGGCACTGTCTCTTCACTGTGCGACTCACTGACTGGTGACGGCGTGGCTTCTTTCAGCTCGCTAAGCGGGGCCGGGGAGGTGGGATGTAGTGGCCGGGGAGGAGAAAGCTTATGGTAGTGGTAGTGCTGCCTGTAATGGTGATGATGGTGATGGTAGCCACGGCAAGATGACTTCTTCTGGGAGGCTGCTGTGGCCGCAGAGGACGACGAGGA
This sequence comes from Holocentrus rufus, assembly GCA_900302615.1. Taxonomy (NCBI): domain Eukaryota; kingdom Metazoa; phylum Chordata; class Actinopteri; order Holocentriformes; family Holocentridae; genus Holocentrus; species Holocentrus rufus. Next base: position 8,530 of record OMLF01026694.1, on the reverse strand, counting down.
GCCCAGCCCGAGAGTGCGAGGATTAGGGGCTGAAAAGGTGGGGGGAGGGAAGGGGAACGAGTGGTGGCTGTGATGGGGGTGAGAGTGATAGTGGCTCCCAAAGTGCACTGAGCCAGGCTCCACAAAGCTGCCATCACTGATGGGACTGTGGCCTCCGCTGGATTGGGAGAGGGAGGGGGAGGGGAAAACCTCTGAGGAGGAGAGCTGGTGTTGTTGCTGGGACTGGGACTGGTGGTGATGGAGAGGAGAAGTGGTATTCGGGGACAGGAAGGGTTCTGGGGGTGGTGTTGGAGCTTTGGAAGTGGAACTGGTTACTGCTTTTGGTTTTCGGCCTCGCCTCTTCCCCATGTATATTGTGCCCTTTTTGCTGACATTGATTTGTGGCCCCAGTTTACCCCCAAAGGAAGCAGCCAGGGAGGATAATGACTGTGTTGCAGCTTCCACTGAGCCAACCACTGAACTGGTGGTGCCTCTGGGCGCATCTTCTGTTCTTGGGCCCAACAGGATTTGACTGAGTATACGCTTCCGTTTCACACTCTTCATCTTATTGATCTTGCCTATGATGGTTTTCATGATGAGCTGCCCGTTTCCTTTGCTGCGGAACCGTTTGTCTCCCGCGTCCCCTGCCTCTGGAGCCAGCGTGGGGGGCTGACCCTCCTGCGGTAAGGTAGGGGGAAGGCGCTTAGGACGTCCCCGTTTTCTAGGCATAGGTTTAGGCGGGTTCAGGTCCACCTCTGGGTGAAGAACAGGGGGGTCTTGTTCCTCTTTGGACTTCAGTAATGATGAGAAGACCTTGGAGGGGGGCAATTTATTAGGAGGCCGCCCACGGCTAGGGGCATCCAGCCTTGGCATTTTAGACTTAGGCCTACCCCTTTTCTTAGGCTGGGGTGGGAAGAGTTGTGACACGGGATTTTGTGGCACCGGATTTGGTTTAACCTTATTTGGGTTGGGAGGCCTGCCCACGGGCCTTTTTACCGGCGGGGGTGTATCCAGGCTTGAAGATAAAGGCATGGCGGTTTTGCTCGGGTCAAAGGGACTGCCCTGGCCTGCTCTTTGAGTCTGGTTCTTGTTCACAACACGGGTCCAACGGGGTTTCCTACCCCTGCGTTTTTTCAGGGGTTTGCTGTCCTGCTCTAGGGGAGAGTCTGGGCATGAATCAGGAGAATGGTCTCTAAGAGGCATTGGTGAGCTTTCTCGGTCAGCAAGCTCTGGCGGTGAAGGTGCCCTTTGTCTCACAGTCTCAGGGGGGCTACTGGTCCGACCGGGGCGACTACTGTCCCGGTTTGGACTGCGCTTACTCGGGCTAGAGCTCTTCCCCCTCTCGACTCGGAGTGACTGATTACCAGCCCCCTTGTCCTTCCCCTCTGGCTTTCCTGTTCCTGATGGAGGAGGGCACTTGGTTAAGTCTCTGGGGTTGTCCCTGTCCTGCTCCCTCTCGCTCACACTGCTCTCCTCTCCCAGAGCAGGGCTCTCTCGTGCATGGTGTCCTTGTGAAGGAGCAGGGGAGCCCGGATGACTCACTGAACTCCCTGTCCTCTGCTCGGCTGAGGCGGCGGAAGAGGAGGAGGAGGATGAAATGAGACGAGAGGGCGAGGATGTGTTGTGGGGCGGGCAGTGAGCGAGACGTGACTGTAGCTTAACATTGTTACTGTTGCTGTTGTCATTGCTGCTGTCCTTTGACATGGTTGTCAGGCGGCTGTTGCCATAGGTGAGTGCGGGACTGCTGCTTCGACTACTGCTGTTGCTACTGTTGATGTTGATGCTGTTGTTGTTGCTGTTGCTGCTACTTGACTTCCCAGTCCCATCTGTATCCTCTTTCCTTGGTGGTGTTGGGTTAGGCAACTTGTCCATAACACTGTCTTTGTTCCGAGAGCCGTAGGGCCGCCCAGGTGGTCGTGACACGGGGGGAGGCGGAGCAAGGTGGACTACTCTTGAATATGTGTTCCTATTGGCCATAGCTCTGTCTCGTTGCTTGGCGGTGGGAGCCATGAAGCCTGAGCTGGGGATGGCAGGGGAGGGGGCCATCTTTGTGGGTTTGCTTGGTTTGGGGGTCTTTGACGGTGGGCAGGTTGCTATGAGTTGAGCTAGCTTCTCCGTGACCGTGGGAGCTCCCCAACTTTGAACACCCCTATCCTTTTCCCGCTGACTTTCAGTGCTGTAGGTGTACTGAGGAGGTTTAACCCCTTCAAAACTTGGCTCTTTCGATGAAGGTACAGGCGGAGAGGGTGAGGATGTCCGGGGGTTGGTTTGTGGAGTGGGGGTTTTCTTCCCAGAAGGGTGTGTTTTGCTGTCTGGTGAAGGGCGGTGAAGATTCAGGGGTCTCTCAGACGTGGTAGTGGATGTTTTTGTGTCTGGCTTTGTGTCTGACTTGCAGGACATCTTTGGTGGACCCTGCACAAAAAGAGAACAATGTGGAAACGCTTAGTAAGCACAATGATCATGAAATGCAGTAAACAAACAGTAACAGGAAAGTTATCGTGGATATATTCACTTTTATTCTTATGACTGAAAGTTTGGCTTATTAAAACAGGGTGCCCATGTTTTCTTTTTTCACTGATTTCTTAAACATTTTAAGTCATTTCAACATATGTACTAAAGCAGCAAACTGATATCTACAGAGGAAAATGTGGCAAACTTAAGAGCAACTCGGATCACATCCAGCCCAAGATGCAACCAGCTCAAAGCACAGACTATCAATCAGCAATGGGCTTTTAGACACAGAAGCCAATTTAACAAGGGTTTTCTTTATTCCTGTGCAGATTGCAGTTCATTGATAAGATTTTCTGTCCACTTCTGCTTCCCAGGCGTGCCCAGGGGGAAAGCTCCTTTCGACTCAATAACACTTATCAGGGTCAGACTGGGGACAGCGAGGGAGAGCAGGAGAGAGAGGTCATGCAGGGGAGGGGAGGGGGAAAGGACATGGCCGGGCAGAAACAGAAGATAGACGACACAGACAGAGGGAGATGGGAGGGGGCGGTGCATGATGGATAGAGACAGGCCAGCACAGAACACAAAGAAATCAAAAGAGCAATTTATGCTCTGCTCTTTATCTGTGCAATAACATGGTAATTACTAGGGTAACAAAGCTGTGGACTACTGCATTACCAACGACTTACTGATAATATTTTAAAATGGCAACATAAATAAAACCGTTCATGTACATTTTGTGAAAATTCTGGCAGTCAGTATTGAATGTTCTCTTTTGGCAGAGTATGCAGTTAGACACCTCTTGTGCAACTCCTAATGGTCTCCTCGGCTTGGCTTCTGCGTTTAGCAGAAATATGGTTTCTCAATCAAAATGCATCAACGCAACATATTTTCTTTGCTTACCCTTTTAGCTGGAGCACTCCCATTCACTGGGGAGGGTGACGGGGTGGTAGTGCTAACTGGAGGAGGAGCAGGAGGAGGTGGTGTAGGAGCTGCAGCAGAGGTGGCTGATGAAGATGGGGGGGTCGGTCTGTTGTTAACACAGGGGCTCTGCTCCCTCTCTCTCTCCCTGCCATGTGGAGGACTCTGGCTCGGACCGCTCGGCCCGTCACCTGTCACCCCTCCACGGTTTCCTCTGCCGCCGCCTCCGCGCCCCGTGTGCCTGACAGTGGCCCTGAAGGCCGGCCGGCACACATAGTTCTCCAAGATCTTAGGGGGTTTCTTCATTCGCTTTGCTTGAAGGCCAATCTTGAGTTTGACATTTCCCTCAGACAAGCTGCTCTCTTTGATGGAGAAGTGGGACTGGTCACCGCCAGCCCCTCCAGGTCCACCTCCCCCTCCTCCTCCACCGGCTCCTGCACCGGGGGAGACGGCGGGAGTTCCCTCCTTCTCTCTTTCCCTCTTCTTCTTCTCCTCCTCTTCTTCTTTCTTCCCACCCCCTCCCTCCTTGTCTCGCTCCCCGGTGGGAGCACCTGTAGGAAGAGGGGGTGGAGTTGCAGTTCCCCCCTGAATCTTCTGATCCATCAGAGATTTAGGGGGTGTGAGGGATGACTAGGGAGGGGATGCTGAGGATACCGGGTAAAGTTTTTTGTTAGGAGAAAGGCAGCGGTCCAGAAGGAGATGGGATAGGGGTGAAGGGGGGAAAAGGGGGGAGGGGGATAATGGTGAGTGTGAAGCAATCCTTGTTGTGTGATGGCTGCTCTCCCTTCCTTGGCTGTCCAGCCCTCTTTCTCCGTCCTTCAGCTGTGGAAGCACACACAGGTAGAGAGAGAGAGAGAGAGAGAGAGAGAGAGAGGGGAAGGGAGAATCGGGGAGGGGAAAACACAGCCAAAGAATTCCACATTAGTCACCGCAACACAGAACATCGACCAAGCAACGACATTTTAGACAGTGCACTACAGATCGCTACATAAAAATATAAAACGTCTCGTAATGAATGATGGAAGGGAACAGGAGGAGGGGTAACAGTTATTATCGTCTATTTGGTTAGAGGCTGTCCTTCATCCCGTCTGGGTGACTTTTTACGAGGTGTTCGTCCTCACAGCCTATAACAATCTGTGACCTATTTACACAGCCAAGGTTTTCCTACCTCAGAAACCCTGGGCTAAAAAATCAGAACTGTCCACCTGAAAACTACAAAGCCTACAAGGTCCAAAGTCAATGGCTAAACCCACACTGCCGCCACATCCGTCCAAGGTATTATGGGATAAGCTGCCAAATGAGCAATCCCTGAGCTTCCCTCATTAGTTGCGGTGAAAATGTGTCTAGGTAAAAGTGGCAAACTGCTAACAGTCCGGGCTAGTACAGCATCAGCAAGGGGCAGCATGTTTCTTAATTGTGCTCCTTAGAGGACAGGCCAATTCAATGAAGTCGTCCGCAGCTCCCCAAGGCCAGTGAGTGATTTAATGCGGATTCGCCCCCAAGCAGGTGCTTTCTCTGGGTGAAGTCATTTGGAGGCAATTCAGAACTGTGACCTCAGCACATTGGGCCCTCTGGGACTAGACAGAGGATCCGGCCGCCTTTCCCAGCCTTCCACAGCAGCAACTGAGAGTGAGTGATAGAGCGTCAACGTGCCGGCGGTTTCTGTGTGCCCTACATTAGTGGAGAGCACTAAAGGAGCCACTTAATGGAGCCTCAGGAAAGTCATACAAGTCATCAAATCTGTAAAGCGTCCTGGCGAAAAAGAAGGAATCGGCTATATACAACGTCTTGGAGCCGTGTTTGTTTTGGGTTACAAATGTGGAAGACAGTTGTAGAGATGGAGGAAGCAGCTTTTTTTTTTTCTTTTTTTTTTTTTAAACGAACCACACAGTAAACGCAGCCCGCTTCTTGGAGTCTGGCCTGTAGTTGCCCACGCCCTCTTCTCTGTGTTTACTTCAATTACTCACTCCATTTCGCCTCAAAACTCCAGACTCCCCCTCGCTACACATACCACACTCAAATCACACCTCCCTCTTTTCTCCGACACTCCATCAATCTCCGTGTTTTCACCCTTTTCTTTGGGCTTTTCTGTCCTCTTCCTCCTCTATTTCACAAACTTCGAAAGCAGTAGTAACGGCAGACAAACCAAAGTCACTCTGCTCCTACTTTAATCGAAAACACATTTCACCCGCAACCCCCCTACTCAGTTCCCTGTGTCCTTCTCTCGCAGAGTGACAAATGTTCTCCTCATTCTTTTATACTAGCTGCTTGCAGTGATACTAGCTGCTTCCGCTGCTCTGACAGCAGCTAGGCCAAAAATAAGCCGCTGTAGTACCTGGCGCTGTAAGAGGCTACTGACACGAGCAGAGCAAAGCCTCTTGGAGAGTCAAAACATTCCTCTCACTTCTCGGGACTAACAAGCTAAGTCAAATCATTTACTGGCACTTCTTTCTCCCCTGTAAAGGATCTGATGCTAAGCTGAACCTCTTTCCGTTTGGTGAGCATCAGTTCAAAAACCTTGATAAAACTCAACACTGGAACATCTCCTTCCCATGGTTTGCACTGAGTTACTTAGAGAGGAGGTGAGGCGCATCACAGTCATTTCACCTTTTACAGTCATAATGCAATACAAAAGTATCTCGCAGCGAAAACTGTCAGTTTTGATTACATCATTTTATCATGCCTGTCTTTCACTTTTACTGTCTGGAGTAATAACCAGAAGCTAAAGTTGCAACAATGCCATATGACATGAGACCCAACTGCCAGTAATGATTAAGCATGTTATAAAGAATAAAAATAAAAAAAACTCTAATCGTTGAATCAATAGCAAAGAAAACGGTGGAGCAGGCAAGAACGTAGTAAACAACTTCCCGCGCCCCCTCCCATTTCTCTCCTCCCCTTACTCTCCCTCCCTCCTTTCACTCCTTCCTCACTTTTGCACACGTTGTTCATAACTGCTGATTTCCCTTTGGCCAGAGGAATAGTATCTAACCCACCCCCAACATCATTCACATGAGGGCTGGCGTCTGGCTACAGAGCTCCATGTCATTTCCATAGCTGATTCTCCATCGGTATTAGCACAGAGCCTTTCTCAGGGGGACCCGAATTCCTTCACTGGTATTAGTTTGTGCAGTCTGTCAGCGGATGTGCTCAAACATAACAATAGCCACCATGAATTCCCTTAAACGGCAGAGGCGGTTGTAAAGAAGTCACATCAAAGCTAAACTTGCAGCCAAGGCGAGGTTGCAATAAACAGGACCGGAATGACAGGTGTCAGTCAGTCAATCCAGCACCACTCACACATCCTCGGCAGGAGCCCACAGAAGTTTATACCTTGTCTCTAACTTGTGTATTTACGATCGATCGTTAATTACAACAGATCGGTTGATATGTGTAAAACAAGTGATGCAATGTGATTGTTTATATTCTCCCTAAAGGTATGCAAAATATGGTTTACTTAGCGGCGGTTTGCAGCCAGGCAACGTTATCTGCTTTCGCTTTTACTATCCAGTCAACACACTTGCTCCAGGTGGCCAACTCGTGCGTTTGCGCCCTGATTATTCAGCGATTACTCTAAATGTTTTATTGTAAGTAATCGTATTCACTCCGTGCAAATTCTGCATAGCCTGATCGCGTTTATGACTGGTCTGTATTATCTAAAACAAAACCCAATCGATCCTCAAAGGCATGCCCTTGCGATGGCTGAGAGGCGAGAGGTTGATCCTACGCATGCAATCACAAAATAATGTTGGGGGAAAAAAATCTACTCCTGCAAGCATAAGGCTGGTGGAATGGGATCAGCGATTCAGTGAAACTACCACAATGTCATAATTAAGCAAAAATAAAATCAGCATATCTGTATAAAATGTAGCGGAATTTAGTTGGCTAATATTCACTCACCTCTGAATTTGTTCAGAAACGGTGCTCACATTATTTGGCTCTGTGTCCTCCCTTCGTGCGTATCAACATGGTCGCCACATATTTTATGTTCCAAGCGCTGATGGTGCCAAAACCAAAACATGAAAAATGTCAGACAGGTCAAATTTGTCTTTGATATCCTGTAAAGCCTACACTACCCAAAATCTGAACTGACTACCTGAAGTGACTATCATGTTCCACGTACTCAAGCTAGAAGCCCACAACAAATGTCTTTGTAGGGGGGACTGTTTTCAGGAGTGCCACATGGGTTATAGCAAGGTAATAATCCTGATCGCTAGCTAAACAGTACCTCGTCACAGCACACTAAAATACAAGTTACCTACAAAAATGTGGTTGTTAACCTTGCCAAACCGTAAATAAGTTTCGTTGATGTGAGTAGACCGTCAACGTGCAACGCATTCGTCCAAATGCTTCCAAAATAACGGGGAATTTAAAAAATGGCAAGGCAATTAAGTATCAAGGATGGCGTCAGCACTTGGTCCTGGTTTTAATCGATGCAATGAGAAAGGTCTGTGTTTATTTTCTAACAAGCTAGTAGCTAACCGTCCAATAATAGACAGGCTGAGCTACATTGTATCAATGGCACTGGCAGTGGCTAACTAGCCATCTATCAGCAGCCTGGTGGGAGACAATTTACGCAAATTTCATTCAAAACACTTATAAGCTGCACTGTATATATGCTGCACATCAATGGCATAAACCCACAGCTTTTCCGAAACGTGTGTAAATCCAGCGAAAATGACACAACACAGGACAAGTAAGGTACATAATCTTACATCTCCGTCACATTCTCGTAGGCACTCGTGTTACTACATCTCAGCTACGACGGCTAACGATGCACTAGCAAGTCAGCTAAACCCCAAAGACCTTCCCACGATGGTTGAAAGACAAACACACAATCAAAACGACTAAAATACACACGCAAAGACGCGGCGATTCATATTTCAGTGGTATAACATAATAGATGCAGCGCCGTGTACGTTATTAAAAAAAACACCAACTGTCAACAAAATGGCGGCTGCGTTGAATCAACAGAGACCCGAAATGGATCTCCCTCTATTTCTTCTCCCTCGGCCCTAAAATCCTTTTTCCCTTACAGCAACTGGTATCCGTAATATCTCTGAGAAGCTCCGAAATCCTCTCCGACACGCCGTTAGCTGAGCCTTGATGTGTCAAGATGGGCCTCTCTCGTTAATCGGGCCTCCATGTCTGCTGAGCCCGTATCGTTACTGTCAGTACAACA
>OMLF01026693.1:48237-72337 GCA_900302615.1 Holocentrus rufus | reverse complement strand
CTGGGACCCCCCCACCCCCCTCCCCCTGACATACACGCCGGCTGAAAAAGCCCCAGACCTACGAAAGGCCCGCCGTCCGCAACTCCTCTGTTCCCGCAGATGCCTGCCTCAGCTAACATCATTACTCTGCTCCCGTGAGGAGGATCCAGCCTTTCTGCTCGGCGAAGGTTTTCTAAGTATCTGTCCCCCAGCTAAGATTAGCTAAATCCCATGTAAGTAATGTAGCCGTCTCCCTGCAGTCAGGGTTTAGCAGCACTTGTCTCCACGCTGGCGGCCCAGCCCTCCCTTTCAGAAGGATTAGCAAAGCCATCCCCCTTCAGCTATTCACTTGCAGCTTTCCTCTTTCCCCCTCGTCTGGAGGTATGCTCAGGAAAAGGAATCTGGCCAGATATTTCCGCATGCCTCTCCAGAAACCTAGCCCCATCTCCAGCTCTCGTCTGTGGGATTGACCCCCCAGACTCCCTGCTCTGCTTCCACTAATGATGTTCCTACTAACAGGAATTAATCTGGAGCATCCCAATCTCTCCACTGCCACTTACAACACTACAAAATAAAACTTTCTAGGGGTCAAGAGTCACTTGTCTAATATCAACATGACTTGTGTGATGGCAGGAACTGAGTGAAAGTATGCATTTTATCTCCTAGCATGCATGTTATCTCCTCCCTCACTTGTACTATCACGCCACAAGCCCCTTCCTGCTGTAATGCGACACAAAGCTGAGGACCAATAGTGGCAACAAATTCTCCCTCATAGGCAACCTGCAGTAAATGCAATTAGGCTTGACACGAGCATGTTGACATCCATGCTAGTCAATCAGCCGGCTATTGTCAGAAAGCAAATGACAGTTTATTAATCCAAATTAGCTGAGGGATCCAACTAAAGGGATAAACTTGACAAATTAATATGGATGGTTTACTTCATAATCCTGTTCACTCACACCTCCAGCAATATCACAGCAGGGGCCCTTGTCGATGGTCACGTTCGCTGCTACCGAGGTGCGTGAAGACGTGCAGCACACTGACCTTGTCGGGGTTGTTGAAGACGTCACTGCGGAGCTCTCCGTCCAAGAATTCATTGAAGTAGGTCATGAGACGCTGAGCTTCCACGGCCCTCTGTCGGGGGGTGTTCACCCCTTCCAGCTGGTCGCCAAGGTGACACACCTTGGTGGCCACATAGCTGATGTGCTCATCGAGCTCCTGGAAATGCTGAAAGGCCACCTGAAATGATACAGAGCACGGGGATGTAATGTAACCCAAAGACCCTGTGTGGCAGGATTGAGGAGAAAAACCTCTTGAAGCTTAGAGACATCAGGTGGGTTCCACTGAGTGCGTGTGTGCCAGCTCACCTGGTTGCTCCTCTGCAAGTCTTGTACTTTGTGTGCAAATTCCTTGGCCTCGCGGTGACACTGATGCTCAAGCTTCTCCACCCGGCGTTGGATCTTCTCATCCAGCTGCTTCAGCTCCTCAATGTGGTTCTCGAACTCTTCCAGCAGTCTAACAGAGCGGAGAAAAAGGCTTGAAGATCCAGAACCTCACATTGGTCTAAACAACAGGATTCGCAGCAAACAACAGCTAAGACACACAAAAAAATATTCTTAGTCTGGAGGAGTAATTGGGGAAAGCGAGGTTAAATCTGTCCCACTGACCTAACACTTATAGTTAATAGTTACAGAATAGTGCTGGGTGCTTAATTCCTGGGTCCCCAGACTTAAGAAGCTCTGAAAACTAGGAGCTTCGTCAGCTGCATTTTAAGTGCCATCACGACGGCAGAGCAAATGTTCTAAGTCAGCACCACATTTCACAGAGTAGGAAACATCCCAAAATGATGAGTATATAATCTCTTGACTAATTCCCTCAGCACTGGCTACAGCTTAAAGACATCTCCCATCCCTTCCCAATACACACTCGTTCCCTGGCTGGTGACTCACAGTATGGTGGCCTCCAAAGATACGTTGTCTCTGACTCTTCACTAAGGTTTAGAAAGAGCTTCCAAGGAGGTGGTGGCAACAGTTTTGTGGAGGAAGTAGATAAGGCAGGATGGATCTACAGTATAGTTAAGGTTTTTAAAGAAGACCGTATGGCATTTGTGCTTACAAGAAATAAGTTGGTCCCCAAGTGTAAACATAAGACCAAGCAAAGGAAATGCCATGTAAATATATATATATTTTTTACATTTCCTGTTTTTGTCCCATGCAGCCATCAATAATACTCTGTTTGCCTAGATAAGTCTGAGATCAATTTAGGGACATTTAAAGAAGTACGACTTCAATTTAACTCACTGAATATTTTAGAAGTTAATGCTTTTGTAAATAATTAATCAGAATTAATATGAATAAAGAAAACTGATCTAACCATTTTCAAGTAATTTTGGTTTCAAATTTCAGCTACACAATTATAATGCAAAAGTGTGCATCTTTGCTCTGTGATCCTTCCAACAGTTCCAGTGAAACAGCAGTAAATTTAAGCTTGACAACTGGGAGCAAGAGTGGAATATATACATAAATCAACATCATAATATGAGACTAGACATCATGGTGAATGGTGAATATCCTAACATGATATGGCATAAGTGTTGTCTTTTCCTGGTTTTAAAGGCTGCATTACAGTGGTAGGATGCAATTTTATGAGCTTATTAGACTGTTTTAGCTGTTCTAATACTTTTCTCTATCTGCTTAGTCATTATATCTCTTGTGTGAAAATAAATAATGAATGCATCAATAGTCATCCCTACAATATCGTTAAAACATCGATATTTATTTGGTCAAAGATGTCATATTTGATTTTGTCTACATTGCCCAACGCCAATGGCCACCTTCTGCTTTATTAGCATCACTTCTGACAACAGAAAATGTCCTACTTTCAACATCCACTCAAAGAATTTGTGGAAATTTGAAAACACAAAGTGTGAATTACACCATCAAATGGGGTGGGAGGACAGAATAACGTCACACAAGGAGGCTGCAATCTTCTACACCTTATCAATGTTTCATTCACAGAGGACCTAAATGGAAACACTGCATCATCTATTTAAAATGTTATGTTGACAAAGGAAATGAAAGCATCAACATGACAACCGTGCTTTACTTTATCGATCTATGTATTGCATAGATTGATTTTTCCAATAAGAAATCAAATCTCAGTGGATGCAAGAGAACATGCTAATTGCATTTTGTCCATAGTCATTATTTGATGTCATGAAAAATAGTGCAGATGCAGCATTAGACAAATGCCTTACTACAGGTTGTCAACAGAGTCAAGGTTAAAATATATACTATAATGATCAGACATGGGTATGTGTACTGTAAAGGTGTACTGTGAATGACACTCGTCTACCTTTTGGGGTCAAACGCCTCAGCTCCTCCTTTAGATCCTCCTCCAGGAGTCCTCCATGCCAACCTCTCAATGTACTCATCTGCATCAAAAGGCTCCTGAAGATAAACCAAATAAATACTGTCAAAGATGCACCGATGATCACCTTAAACAGTCAGTTCAGCAAAACGCAAAACAACTAGGCTGCCATTACTTACTTTGCTATTTCACTAACAAGCTACAAGAAAAGACTGCCTGGCAACCCACACCCTCGACAAATTAATTTTTGCACTGGTTAGCGTTAACTTATGATAATGGAAGTAAATAAGGTCACAATCTTAAACTGAGCAAAGCAGCATTTGTCCGCCCAGCTCTCTGAAAAACATCTGACTCGCAGACAATAAACAAGAACACTATCTAGCTAACATAACGGCAGTTAGCTGTCTGGCTAGCTCGCTAACAGCACTCAGGTGCAGCAGTCATTTTACCTCGAACAGCTGAGCAGTTGTTGCCATGTTGAAGATTCAGCAAGCGGTGCAGAAAATACAATTTGGGGTAGGGAACTGAGAGCCGGCAATGCTGCCGACTTTCAGATGCCTTTGCTGATTTCTTTCAGTTTTGCCCTTTGTTGACAGCTAGCCAGTTAGCAATCCAGCTTCCTGTATGGGAGACAAGGGTGGGGATAGCTGTTTGCAAATGCGCATGCGCATTTGTCAGCTGATTGGTTGTGTCTGTCACATGAAACAATAGTAGGAAGTAGCTACTAGCTATCAACGAGCATATCGAAGCATATTTGTAAGTTGGATATTTGGCAAAATGAGAATATTAACATTGTGTAAGTCAAAGAAATTTGCAGTTATTTGAGGAGTCGTGTTGCAAAGAGTTGCTGGCCAAATGAGTCTTCGTGCTTTATGGATTATTTCTCACGAGAAGGGAGAAAATGTGGCAATACGCTTTTCAAGGTTTGTAACATTGATTTCTGTAACTCTCTTAAACCGCCCCTTCCTTTTAAATTCGTGCTGCTGAATGGAGCAATATATAACATAAGGCTGCTGTCATACTGCTTTTGGCTGTTAGTGTTTTGTGATGACTGTAATGTATTGTGTCTCCTCCCACAGGAGGTTCCCCACCGTTGAGCACCGTGCAAAGTGCCTGGCAGATTCCTTATATGTGCCAGTCCCAGAGGAAAGCACTGTGCTCCAGCTCCTACTCACTGAGCTGGGGCTGGCAGACTCAGACAAACCATATGTAGTGCTTCGAGATGACTGCCTCCACCACCAGAGATCACCAGCCCTGGAGCTGCATGTGGAGGGCAAGGGAGTCCTCTGGCCAGTGTTGGCCATCTCCGAAGGGCCACTGATCCTGGCTTGCCTGCCTTTGGTGGACGGCCCTGCTGAGCCACGGCCGCCTCTTGCCAGCCTGCTGTCAGTCTCCCAGGGCCTCACACTCCTGGCAGGCCTACAGACTTTTCTTCTTGGTTCTGGGAGTAAGCCTGATAGCGAGGGGCTGGCGTCTCGCCTGGCAACACTGCCGTCCGTCCTTCTGCAGGTTTGTCCGCTTGGCACACCCCTGGATGTCCCACAGCTGGGGGCGCCTGCCGCATCCCCGGTGTCCGCTCCTGCTGGGACCCAGAAGCAGCCGGCCTGGAAGACAGGGCTGCACCGCGGACGAGCCGTGGTGAACGTAGCGCTGACAGAAATGGTGCGCTCCATGCAGTATGGTAACCAGAGTAGACAGGACCTCTGGGATGTCTATGGCACTGTGACATGCAAAGTAAGTACACAGTGTAAAGGAAAGGCACTAAAATACTTGGCTTTCCCTTGTGTCGTCCTTACTATTCTTACTATTATTTCTGTCATCAGTGTGAAGTGGAGGGGGTGCTCCCCAATGTGACGGTGACCCTCACACTGCCACCAAATGGTTCACCACTTCAGGATATCCTGGTCCACCCCTGTGTCACCTCTATGGATTCAAGCATTTTGACCGCCAGCAGTGTAGATGACTGTGACGGCTCAGCTTTCTCTGGGCCCTACAAGTTCCCCTTCTCTCCACCTCTGGAGCCGTTCAGACTATGCAGCTACACATCTCAAGTATGAAAATATCAGGACACCTTTTAATATCATAAACTGGCGTGAAAGTGTTAATTGATTCCGGTTAAAGTCCAGTCTTTCCTCAGGTCCCTGTGCCACCCATCCTGGGTTCCTACCAGCTGAAGGAAGAGGAGAACCACCTGCGTGTTTCAGTAACCCTCAAACTTCATGAGAGTGTGAAGAATAGCTTTGAATACTGTGAAGCACACCTGCCCTTCTTTAATAGGTAATCAGCACAAAAGACATAACCTTCTTCATTAGACGAACTGTCACTGTCGATTTCCTGTAGAGCAAATGGGTTTGATGGTTTTGGGAAGTAAATCGTGATCAGACTGAAACCAAAATCTCTTTGGTCAGAGCACTGTTGTCACTTCAGGCTTCAATGATTTACAAGAAAAAGATTTTTAACGAGTGATGCACTAATTTCCTAGTCAAGCCAGCGAATCAGTTTCTTGAATTCAAAGGTCATTTTGAGATGGCACAAAAGTCTCTTGCATCCTTAATCAAGAAAAAACATCAGTAGTTGAATAGCATAATAGTATTCCATCATTGAATAGATAAGATTGCCTTACAGCCAACTAATAACCTCATAATCTAATCTCAGAGCTAGAGTGGTTTCTCTTCAAATCCATCATGTACAACCCAGTGCCAAATACATGTGGTAATTTCTAAAAATGTTCCAAGAAAACATTTTTAACATTTACACCAACAGACTTTGCAGATTTTGCTGTCAAATCCACAGATAAAGCACACTTACACCATCAGCATGCTATTTTGTGCAGAGCAAGAATAACAAAACCCTCTAATTTTCAAAATGAGACAGATAATTTTCCCATGTCAAATCTGCCTTCATTACTGCTGGTGTGTTGATTTAAAAAAGGGATGATTAAAATGGTCAAACCCCTGAGAGATCTCTACAGTGTTGATTACAAATATCTGTAGAAAATAGGCTGATACTATTTTTTGATTGTTTTAACAATGCAAATGGAGCTGCACTGTACATGTTCATTAAACAATGCTGCTACTGTATGATTGGCAGTTATCTTTGCATTGCGGCGGCTGTAACATCTGCTTGTGGCTCCATGTGTCTGTACAGGGATCAGATGGGTGGTGTGGATGTGAAGGTGAGCTCTGGCCAACTGGAGGTCTCCAAAGAGAAGAACCTGCTGGTCTGGGTCCTCGGTAGGCCTTGTGCTCCACAGCATTAATGTAAAGATTCAGTTTGACTGCAGCTGTACATTTTTATTAGAAACAAATGACTACATATTTGTCCTCTGCTGTTTAGGGCAAAAGTTTCCTAAATGTCGCGAGGTCACGATGGACGGTAGGATCAGCTTTTCAGGGCCGAACTCAGGACCCACAGACCCCCTCTGCACAGAGCTTACAGCTTACATCAAAGTAAGTTAACTTGAATTATGATATGGTATAGCCTTACACAGTCAAAACACAGGTCAAAAGAATTACATCAGACGTCCTGAGCTCTGAACTCAGTCTATAGTCCTGATATTTTTGAGCTTTATTTTTAAGGATTACAAGATTCATGATGCTGTAAACTTTAATTTGCAGCTATAGCATTGTGCACTGAGAAATAAATCAATACAATGTTAAGTGTTACAGTTGCCAATGTTGCAGTAGATATTCTCCAACAACTAAATTTTAATACTAACAGGATATGACCAAAATGAAGGAGGCATGTCAAGATGTCTTTAGGTTGTCAAATGATGAGTAATTTTTTTGCGTTGCTCCTGTAGCTCATGTCACTCAGCATGTTCAGTCTAACTGTGCCATTATCTTTACTTTGTAGTTGTATTTCAAAGTGCCTGACATGACGCTGTCCGGATGTTGTGTGGACCAGCATTCAGTCCAAGTTTATTCCTCTGCCAAACCACGGATCACAACATGTAAGCGTACTCACTTGAATCAAAATGTGTGTTACATTGCTGTAAAGTGACGTTTGCTCATATTAAAGATGCTCTCTCTCTGTCCTGCCCACAGCCCGAGAGCTTCAGTCCAAAGAGTACTTCATATGGAACTCAACAGGTGCTGCTCCGGTATCTTCTGGGCACATGATGCTGTAGTGTACATATGTGGAGAGCAGCTTGATGGAAAGGTGCCCTACACTCAGACTGATGAGGACTTCAAGGATATACTGTGATCCAGATTGGATATACGACTCCATGCAATGCATTTGTTACTATTCCGTTGTTACTGGAGAACTCTGCAAAAGACTCAAATAACTTTACCTTTGCTCAAAACTGATCACAATGTGCATAACCTGCTATCAGTTATTTTTGAACTGGAAAGATTGTAGATGTTGAAGGATGATGATTTGTTAAATATACAGTTTAATAGTTTGTTTAAAGTCCACTGTTGAATGTCCCGCCCCCCTAGTTTAACTTCTCTTATCCTCCAACCTTACCCTCCCACAAATTTACCCCCTTGCCCCCCCCACTCTCTTTAGACAGAAGGGCCACCCTTTGCTCTGACAGTCCCACTTCAGTGGCTCTCCATCAGCCGGATAATTAGCAGCTGGGGCCTTGTCATCAGCTGTTGTGGGCCTGCAAGAGAGGGGTGCCCGGGCTGTGAAAGGCCAGGCTGGTCTGGCCAGTGTCTCGGGGACAAAGCACTCCTCTTGAGAGCTGGCAGGAGTCCTTGGTCCCCCCTTTTGACCCCATCCCCTCCCTGTCAAGCAGTGGCTGGTTCAAACACACATCCTCTCCAGCCAGACGAAGATTGAGCGCTGACCCTCCAGCCCTCAGAGTCTTTAAAGCAGCCTGTCCCATTCAGCGAGCGAGGGCGGGCTAATTGGAGAAAAAGTTACGAGGACGGTAATGGTTGGGTCACCTCTTGAGGTTGCATGGGCGCTTTAATTTTCAATGAATGCAGAAGCATAAGTAAATGATTTTGATCTTTATTGTTTGCAACACCATTGTCAGTTAAGAGCTTCCTTTTACAGCTGATAGTTGATAACTAAATACAAATTAATTCAAGAGGGAGTTAATTGAGGAAGTTTCGTTTGGTTCTTGATGTTTCCCACAACAGGTTACCACAGTTATTTGTCCTATAAGGAGTTACTAACACAGCCACATTGCTACCACATAAGCATCACAGCAGTCTAGTGAGTTATATGAACAACTTGCTGATGAAGGGTTAAATCAGAGGAGATTGTGTCCCTCTATTCCACTGCAGCCAGACTCCTCTGAGTGCCCCCATTGTCTGCTGTTGGCCTCTTGTGCCCCCTTGCTGCTCCAAACGCTACATTCTCACGTGGATTTCCACTCAGAAGGCTGACCATGACCAATCCTCTGTCAATTGGAACCAATTGCTCACACGGCATCCTTCACCTTCTTTTTATGTAGCTGTACGGAATGGCAGACACCGAGACCTCTCGGCTCTCCCCCTCCACGTTGATTTGGCTTTAAGACTCAGTGTGTGTGGCTAGCGAACTGGAAAAGTTTTTTGAAGAGTTGGGCTACTCTAAATCTCCTCAGTATCCCAGTCTGTGGTCAGTCTGGCTCCTGAAGTCTGCAGTCACTGGCTTCGCACTGGCAGACTTTGCTTTGTTGATTGGACGGCTCGCTAAGTAGATGGACTCATTTTAATGTGCTTCTCTGCTCCGGTGCCTTGTGCCCACACTGTTCAACATTTAATTCTATTGTGTTTTCTAAAGTCATTCATGCCATTATCATTTACTCTTGTACACATACATGAAGAAAAATTAATCTCTTAACAATAAGAATAAAAATCAAAGGGGCTGAAGATATTTTTGAAACTAAAGCAGTGCTGATTGTCATAAATCATGGTCACAGTGTAGAACAGAGGAACAGTCTGAATTGCTTAATATTTTTTTTTTCATAATGATCCAAAAGACTTACTACATTATTATAAAGGTTGTAATGTTGCAGCTGTAATGCACCAGTTTCCCTCAGCCCAATAATGACACCCAGTGGTAGAGCAGGATAAAGATCATTTTTGGAGAATGTGTTGATTTCTTGAACACAGCCTCATGCGTATTAAGACCTGTGTTGAATTGAAATAGTTCTGCTCCGCCATTGTCAGATTATCTTTGCTTATTTAATTCCCTTCCTGCCCCCTGCTGTGTGTTTTGAACCCATCAATGTTCATCTAATGCACCGTGCCTGAGGACCAGGCTTTTGTTGGCCACCGTGGCCTCAGGTGTTTGGTAGCAGGCCAGTTCCTCTCTCAATCTCTCCAAGCCTGCTAAGAGTCAGCCTCAGGGAGACCATTTGCAGTATAGTGGTGCAATTAGCAATTTCCTGTTTCCAGACTTATCATTCTTCAAGAGTCACACATCTTTTCAAATAATGGGTATGTAATGGGATATCTTTGGACACTTTAATGTTCCTTTTGTACTTGCCTTTATGCCTCTGGTTGCCCTAAAATAGATCAAAGTCTTCAAAGCGGCCTGATTTGGATCACTATTGTTTGAACTAAATGTGAAGTTTTTATTTTTGGATGTTTGCCATCAACATTGTGAGTCAGTGTGTTGCTTCAGAATGTGCTATATTTTCGCCGCCTTGTGACGGTACAAATGCTCCCACTTTCAAGCGTCGCTGCCGCCTCTAGAGGGCGCCATACGCTCTGATCAGAAAATATTTGAGCATCTTCACAAACAGGATCACTTGTTTATATTTTGAGCTCACTTGCCCTGCTAAAAATATGCAAGTGACTGTGCATGAACAAGAACTTCTAAAACTAAACAAAAACATTGAGGCCATTACTGTTTAGCAGAGAAATTAAATTTTCTTTATGTCCTTAATGTCAGTGGGTGGAATGCTGCGATAGCTTTATAGTAATTAATTTGCATTACCTAACCTTATGTTTCAAATCTTTTCTAATCCAGATTACTAAATGCAACCTGTGCTCCTACTCCAGCTCAGGTTCCCAAATCCCTTTCGCCCCGCGGCGTGCACCCTTATCCTCCCTCTCTCCCAGCCTCTGACAGGCTCAGGTCACATCCAACTATGCCTCTGTGTTTTACCTCCATCTTCTGTTCTCTCTCTTCTTCTTCTCAGTCTTCCAAGTTAAGGTTTTGTCCTCTGCGTCCAGTTAGTTGAACTTTTTTTTTTTCCTCTCTGTATTAGGGGACTTTTTGGACAATCATGAGTTTGATCTCTCCAGAGTCAGGTCTTCCACTTTGCACAGGTTTTGTCGTGTGTCTTGCCCCAGTGGAGGCAGAGGACTTGGTTGCAGGAGGCACCTGGGGTCCAGACTTTCCCCTCTGGTCTCGTCCCAGAAGATGTCTCTCTCTGTGGACCTTTTCACAAGCTTGGCCCTCTGGATCCCTTCCTTATTTGGACCTCCAGCTGAGGCAGTGGGACAAATGATAATGAAATCGATCAACAGAACATATTCAGTTGGATTGTGTGATGATTTTGCCCTCTATGATAGTCATGTTCAGTCTTACCATTAACTGTGTAGACAACTTTATGTCTTCTTTGCTCTCTGGCTTGTCGGAGGTGGGCTCGCCGATGTCGATGAGCCTGTTGGCTCAGAGATGTCTGGGCCTCCAGAAACCCTCCCTACTCAGCCCACAATAACACAGATTTACGCAATATAGATTTACTGCAAAATTACGAAACATATTTTCTGCACATGACTTTGTTTGTAGTTTAAAAACTGTATGATAAAATCCACCTTACCATATCCCTGTGGACAAAGACTATTTTACTTGTTTTTTATGGGAAAAGAAATCCAGTCTATAGAACAGATCATGTGACTCTGCCAAGTGTATGCTTTGCTTTGTGTGTTTGTGAGTGTGTACCTAATAGCAGGGGCTTTCCTGTTCCCTGTACCCTGAAAATGGATCCCATTGAGGGCCAGTCATGGCTGTAGCCCACCCCACTTTCCACTCCACCGGCACTTTAATCAGACCCACTGGGACAGGAAGGGCCCAGACTCTCAGCTTACCAGCTGTCTCTCTCTCTCTCTCTCTCTCTCTCTCTCTCTCTCTCTCTCTCTCTCTCCTCATCCTCCTCCCTACCTCTCAAGCACAGCACTGCTACCCACTTTAATTTCCCCTCAATGTAAAAATGAATGAACTGAATTATTGATGTTATAAAAACACTCCAGCTCTTCCCTACTTTGTCAAAATACTTCACCTGCGTCAGTCTGCCGGAGCCAGAGTGTCCTGTGTGGCTGGCGGTAGAAAATTGGCGGGCACCCCCATCTCTGCAGTCCTTGCCCTACAACAAACCATAAAATTCCTGATTATCATTCCAATACATTGCGCCCTGAGATGGGGCAGTGATGCTGGGAGGGTGATGTGTTTTTTTGTTTTTTTGTTTTTTTGTTTTTTTATTACCATGACAATTTGACTGGCAGTGGTTGTGTGGCCAATTTGAAGGGTCAGTGGTTGCAATGCCTGAGGAGAGATAATAATGGGAGGTCTGGGTGAACATCACAGCCAGTCAAACACAATAGTGCAACATTATGTCCCTGACACAGGATTGAACAGATGAGATACAGCTCAGATAAAGCATAACAGCTTGTTGCTTGTAATTGCAAAAAAAAAAAACACCATGCCATGTCACTGATGTTGTCGTTCTGACCTGGGGTCGTCGGGGTGGATGAGAGCGAATGATGCTGGGATTGGTGCTTTGTGTTGATGGGAGGCTGCCTGCAAACCATGGGTCTTACAGCACACACATGCACAAACGGTTATGTTTTTTCTCTAAAATAATGATGATAAGCAAAACCTGAATGGGGATAAAATAAATGAGACAAAAGGCTTGTACTGACCAGAGAGTGTGGGCAGGTTTGTTTCCCGTTTCAGTGGAGGGAGAGTTGTCCTCCTCCGTCCCACAGCCTCTGACTGCTGCTCCACAGTGACGGGCAGAGCAGGGAGGGTCCACTGAGGTTTGGGTGGACTGTGCTGCTGCTCCCCCTCTTCTCCTTGGCTGTGGCATGGGGCCACCTTACTCAGCCTGGGCCTGGAGCCTGTGGAGCCCATTGTCCCGCCGCCCGCCCCGGAGGCCGACTGGCTGAAATGCCGACCTGGATTTTAAGCGAGTCCTTTGATCATAAATTCCACTGCATCACAAGTCAGGAACTTTGAAAAGTAGAGACAACTCTCTTAAAGTTGGATGTGAATCAGAAAAACTACCCTCACCTTTTTTTTTAATGTCTCCTCATCAGTCACATTAAAGTTTGTTTTATGCTCCAGTGAAGGTCCACATGCTGCTACAGTCTTTGTGACTCTCCTTTGTAGATGTAGAGTCAGTGTGGCCCTTTGGCCTCTCCTTTAACTGACATCACTGGTTACAGAATAACTTCCATGAACTCTGCCATCCAACTCTCCCCATTTGCTTGAACCGCCGCCAATCACGCGGCTCTCTTCAAATCTCCCCCACTGGCAAACTGAGGATTTGTCCTGAAACCTCTCTCTGTCTGGTGCCAATGTACAAATGCAATAAACAGTTTTGGTTGTGGTTAAAAGAGTAGGTGTGTGCTCCATCCTCGCCTTCATACCCGACTCTCTCATTATAATGAGCTGGGTTTCTATGGCAACTCTCCCCACAGGTTACTTTGTAACTCATAAGTTAATGCTTGAAAGACCCTGTTATTTTCATGTACCCCGTCCCTATCAGAAAGCCCAGATGGGTTAAGAGAGAGGCAGGTGCTTTGGGAGGTTGCTAATTGACGGAATAGTAGTGCTCAGTTAGCTCTGTATATATTGCTTATGATTCGGGATTCAGTGAGGACTTGGACAAAAATCCTTTATTGTGGCTACAGCAGTATTTCACATCCACCACATAAGGCCTCTGATTAAACGCTTTTATCTCAGCATCCAGCTTGGCGGTAAAAAATCATGTAATGAGGACTCCAACATTACCCGTCTCTCTGCCTTTTTCCTCGCTCGTTTGTTTTAAAATGCCATCCACAACTGTTTAACTCAGCAAATGCTTCATTAGAAGTCTCGACTCACTGACGGCACTCCAGCAACCATAACAGCACTGTGCTGTAGGAGTCTAGTGTGTATATGTGTGTGTGTGCGTGTGTGGTTGCGTGCGCATGAATGATGAGAGACTGGGAAATCATTGTCACTCTCGTCGTCCCAATAGGACTATTTGGACTAAGATTTCATTTTGCCACATTACGTGACACTGAAAGTCGTTTTGACAAGTGCCTATCACGATGTTATGCTCTGCAGGCAAAACATCTCCTATAGGGTTTTTCCATTGCCAGGCAGACAGGCATGGATTATTACCCCAGAATGTGTGTAACTGTGAAAGAGGATAAATTATAGGGGAAACAATCATCCTCAATCATCTTCAGTGTGCTGTGTGCATGTGTGTGTGTCTCAATAAGTGACAGCTCCATGCAGCAGGAAAGCAACGTATAATAAATTATAGCAAAGAGAACTCTGCAAAGTCATCTCTGCTAAATGAATGAAATGCACTCTTACAGATTACCAAGATTGGATGAATCATACTACTCAGGCCTGCCAAAAATACTTGAAACCAAGCCACAAGACACCACAGTGACATGCCATGTATACAAGGATGGTTGATCAAGCACTGATGACAGTTTAGATGTTGCACTTTCTTCTGTTGGACTGGCTCCACATCTTCAGTTGGTGGAAAATGGTCAGTGCATGTGTTTAAAATCAAACCGCGAACTCTAAATCTCAAGAGAAGAGTGGACTCGACTGGCACAAAAGGATGAGCGCTGCGCTAATTATCCTCCTTTCATTTGCTGTCTGTCATGTGGTTACCTTTGCAGGGGTACAGTTTATTAATGGCAAGATATGAAGCGACGAGCTTAATAGCATGAAGCTCTGAAGCTTTGCCAGTGTTGTATGGATCTGTGTCGGAGCTGATTTGTTATTGAAGTCCACAGGCAAAGCAGAAATTAAAGGGTTGATTAAAGTGAGGATGATTTAGCCTCTACTGATATAAAACGTGGAATAAGCACGTAATTTGGTGGTTGACTCTACATGGTTCTCACTGTCCGCCTAACTCATTGATGGATTACATGCTTGTTCCACATTTTTTGTCAGCTGTGTCTTATGGATCCTCACTCACTGCAATTTTGTGTAGTGCACCTTTAGCTGATTGAACTAATCTAAATGATAATATTTTGTAATAATTCAGGTAAATCATGGCCTGAACTAGTAATACAATGCCATAAATTGTGGGTTTTAGGTCTTTTATTAGAAAACAAAAATAGCCTGTACATTACGCATGGTATAATTGCCATTCTTGTATATAATACTATTTATTAAGACGTAAAATGTAAATACTCTTATTGATACAGCTCTAAATAAATTCAATAAATACAGATAAGATTGAGCCAAACTGGCCCTGCCATTATTTATATTCACAGAATACAGTCTGCAGAGCAGCTCAGGGAGGCCACTCAGCTCTTTGTGGTCTAGGTGCGTGCGAGGGACGGGACTGGGCATGGCAAGGAGTTCAAGAAAGTAAATAATACTTTCTACTCTTTCGCAAAATCCATCAAGGTTCTCTTTTCCCCTCCTGCAGGGAAGTGACGGAGATGGTGATGCATCTCCAAAGTAAAGTTGTTTCAAGATAATACTTCCTGTCTTGCTGATAGAGCTCTTCTCGTCCACGCGGACGGGTCACCTCGCCACACCTCCTCGGTGGGTGATGGAGAAACGTGAGAGGACACAGCGTGAAGACTGGATGATTCAGGCGGTAACCGAGGCCCTAAGTCACGCCAAAGGGATGGACACGGTGCCGTTGGCTCGACTGCGGCTGCGGGTGTGGACGCTGGACTCCGTGAGCTCCTCGCCGTGCTCCTCTGACTTCTTGTCGGCGATGGTTGCCAGGAAGCGCAGCGTGACTGAGTCCCACTCCTCTGGCAGCAGCAGGAGCAGGAAGCCCAGGCAGATGATGCAGGTGGCTGCCAGACGCACCACGCTAAAGATCACCTCATGTTTCAGTACATCTACGGCTACAGCAGGAGAGAGAGAGAGAGAGAGACAGGAAGAGGGACGAGAACAAGGGAGCCAAACAGCAAGACAGAAAGAGGAAGAGGGAGGGGGTGGAGAGAACAAAAACAAATTGAGATTAATTACATAAAGTAAGCTAAACCACAGGACACTTGGGCTGCAGGGGGATGAATGTAGCTTAGCAATGCAGCTTACAATCAGCACAAGTGGGCCATTCTGCCCTCTGCATCCTTGTGGTCAGGGGCCCCGGGCCAAGTTGCCGTAACCCACTGACCTTCATACAGTCCATTGTGGTTAAGAAAAAGAATTTGTCTGCAGGTATTTAGCGTCACCTTAGCAACCTGATCCTCCCTCAGAGAGAGGGTAGTTGCAGGGTCTGTTGACGCACATCGATGATTGGGTTTCTGGGGCAAGAGCCTTGCTGTGTAATCAGTTTGCTCCAGTGGCCCTAAGTGCTGACTTGCTACAATACCGCAACATGCACAAACTGTATAGAATGGTCAGTTTACTCTCAATAACAAAGTCACTATCAAAATCAGCAAATACAAAGCAGCATTCATTTCATGAATCACTTGATCCACATAAAGTAAGCCTACCTGCATTGCCTGGTACACTGAGCAGCGTTCCTATGGAGATGAGGATGGGGTAGGTCAGCACCACTCCAACGTTGACCAAGATGTTGAACACTGCAAAAGACACGACAAAGGGTTGAAATCGACGCTGTGAGAAAGAGACAAACTTGTTTTGTCAATGCAATAAGGGATCCGGGTGGAAAAGTCATCTTCCTTAACCCTTACCTAGCCAAAGCCCTGCCAGTCCGCACAGGTATCCCCAGGGCAGCGAGGACAGTGACCCCCAGTGCTCCACCTTGGTGAAGTAGAGGATGAGGGGCACACAGGAGATGAAGATGAGGTTGAAGAAACCCATGGTGGAGAGGAAATGAGCCACCTCACCCAGGTTGGCACTGCCCAGGAACATCTTAAACAGTACCTGGAGAGAGAGAGAGGAGACGATATTAAACTCCCACTGACTCCCACTCAGCTGAGGTTGATTGGCTCAAGATGCATCACTCGCCTGCTATGATTCCTCTTGAGTCTTTGGGCTTTTAGTGTTTTAACTCGAATGCACACTGGTGACTGTGGGTAATTTAATACAGTACAGAGACAATCACACTGTTAAACAATCTCCATGTTAACAAGCCGTTTCCACTCATATTCAGTGTTAAAATCTTATTAATTTTAAAACAAGTGAAAAAAATCTGCCAGTTGGATGAGATAATCCCACGTTTTCTGGGAACAAGTATAAATATGTTGAAACAAGGCAGAATAAGGCAGATCAGCCCACTAGCATCAAGAAAACAACTCTTGACTCATGAAAATTTTGGAAACAATTTGATTAACATTGTAAATAACATTGGAATAAAGTATTCTGATTCTGAAACAAGTGGGATTATCTCATCCCACTGACAGATTTTTTCACTTGTTTGAAGAAAAACACGAGCAACATTAACACTGAAAATGAGACTACATGACTTGTTAAGACAGAATTGTTGATTTTTGCACTGCAGTGTTTTGCAGTGTTGAACCTGGGATGATGCAGATGTTTTTTTGAATAGAATAGAATAGAATAGAATGATCTTTATTGTTATTATACTCAGTAAAGTGAATTTTCATATGGATTCTCTCCAATGTAGATGAAAAAATAAAGAAAACAAATAAATAAAAGCAACAACAATAAATTAAAGCAGTGCTAAACAGAACTGTTTTGGCTGGCTAACCTTGTATAGAGCAGATGTGGAGGCAGAGCCCACGGCCAAAGCGACGCCTACGAAGGAATCACCGTGGAAACCGTCAGCGTAAGCCATCATGACGATACCTGTGATGGCCATTATGGCAGCCACAATCTGCAGGTAGAGATTAACGGCAATGAGCATGATATGCAAAGACAAGACAAAATGAGGCAAGAGCCGTCGTCGAGAAATGATTTGTAATGTTTCACGGTTTCGCACTGACCCGGACACCCATGAAACGGTCCTTGAGCACAATCCAGGACAGGAGAAAGACGAAGGCCTTGTGGCAGCAGTAGAGGGCGGAGACATCGGTGGCAGTCAGCTTCTTCAAAGCCAGAAGGTACAGATAGTTTGTCAGGGTCCACAGGATCGAGAAGGGTGCCGTCCGCTTCAGGAAGAGCTTCAGGGTCATCCCATCCTCCCCGAAGAGCTTGCTACACTCCCTGTTAGAGCGCACACAAGCATTTGTTAGTCAGAAGGGTGTATTTGTTAGTCAGAGATCAATAAAGCTTGAGGTTTGTTTTTCTAGCAGGGCTACAAAGGGTTTAGAGTGAGAAGAACCTTGGTCTAATTATATTTTCCCTCTTTGTTATTCTGTCCTGTGAGCAGTACGTCTTTTCAGTTGCTGCATATAAACATAACCTGACTCCTGTCTCCCTTCATTTTGGTCACTGTCTTCGCTGGAACGCGTGACTGCGAATGTCAGTTAAAGGAGGTTTGTGCCATTTCGATTCCACCTCACTGATTCTGTGAAAGTGGCTTACTACACGTCTGCTGTCACCTCCTGCAACATTTTTAACAATGCTGGCTAACACACAGCTCGTTACATCTAGACGTGTAAAAGCTATAGGGAGGGAGCGACATGTTTTCTTGATGCTGGGACCAAAATCCAATATCTTCCCACTCATGAAGCCCAATACAGATAATAACACCAATAGGACACATTTTTGTAAGAATTTTACGTTGTCAATTTTACCTTTTTTTTTTTTACTGTTAAGTGGCACACTGGTAGAAAAAAGATCATATATGTGCCAATTTCACAATCAGCCAAATATCAACAGTAAAATTTGCTTTTTAAAACTGATACTGATAGTCAGCTGATGTACAGTATATTGATCCATCCCTACTAAGAAATTCAACTGGTCAGTCAATGCGCTTTTTCTCTTAATGATACTGTTCACCGCTCTCCTTCTCTCTCTGAAATGAAAGATAATGTAGACAATTCACCGAAATTTCTGGATGGGAGTCTGTTTCTCCCGCGTGGTGACCACATGTCCGGAGTAGTAGAGGGGGAAGAAGAGGATGTTCCAGTTGCTGCTGAACCAGGAGATGAAGAACGGACAGGAGAAGGACTGGAAGGTCAGCTTGACCACCTGGGTGGTGCCCACCCAGGAGGAGGAGACGCACAGGACCACCAGCAGACCCCCCAGCACCTTCAGGACCGTGTTGGCACATGTCTGGTAGGACGGGCTCTCTCCGCTGGTCTCGCTGGCTGGCGTCTCTGCATGGGACTCGGACCCTTCCTCTCCTGGCGGGAGAAGAGATCAGAAAATAAAACCGAAGAAAAGTGAGAGCAGTGTTCCTGTGTGAGGGCTTCCCTGCCTGTTCTAGCTTCAGCGAGAACAGAATGCCACGACTTTAAAACAGTTTGCCTTCGGGGCACTGTCACCCTTGGTCCTCGTTTTCACTTCACATTTTCACATAAAATAGATTTATTAAACCACTATTTTCTGGGCGCTCCATAATATGCTCTGGGATGTAGTCTGTGACTCTCTTCCTGAGGTGCAGCAGGTAAGCACTTATTGATCAACTGTCCTTAGTGATCACTCCCACGGTTTTCATTTCCTGCTGTAAAGGCACTAACGCATGGGGCAAGGCTTTGTAAAAAAAAAAAAAAAAAAAAAAATGTGTTGGCTTAGCATGGCGTTTGCCCATGTCATAAATAGCATCATGGGCTCATGATGCAGCATGCGCCGTATGCAGCCATCGCATTCAGACGTGCACAGAAATCTGATATCCAGAAAGTAGCAGTAAGCCTGACCACATGACATTCCACAAGAAAGTCAGGTCAACCTTGTCACTTGTGGCAGGTTTTGACTGTTGTTACACTGCTGCAGTGAAAGCACTATCTTTGGGATATTCTGGCACTATGAAAATGATATTTTTACAGGCTAAACCAGAGAAAACAACATCATGGATAGATAGATAGATAGATAGATAGATAGACAGATAGATTACACATTGCTTTCAGATCAATTTAAACTCTATACTGCATTCTGTATTCCTGCTAAAGCTGACTGCATTTTGGATTTGAGTGCCTTTCTAGCTATATCAAATCGAAGAGCGGCATTCTGGGATTACAATGAAGATGGCAAGGACTTATTCTGAGTCTTACTGCTTGCAGCGCTCCCTCTCCCATCAAAGTACAACTGCAAATGTCCCGGCGCATTGATGGTTTGTGAGATTGAATGGCTTCTGGATCTTAATAATAACTCGGCTGTAGAATGTGAAGTGTGCATGTGTGTGTGTGCGTGCGTGCGTGTGTGTCTGTGTGCGTGTGCACGTGGGGTGAGTATGTTTCCGGAGGGAGCCTGGATCCGTTCTATAGCTCTCAACAGTGTGATCAATTTACACCAGGGCAGGAATAAAAGATGACATGTGCTGGGTGTTTGCTGCTTGTGCTCTCTTTGCTAGCTCAGCACGTGAACGTCTGCCATTTCCACCACGGCTATAGACACTTAGAGCATTGCCAGCACCTGCAGTTACAAAAGCAGCGTCTTCTCTCTGCACCTATATGCATCTCAGGGGTGCTCATTATTACCCCTGATAGCCTTTTGTTTGGTACCAGGAAAGAGCTCTCAGCCAAGTTTCAAACGATAGGAGAGCATGTTGTGCCTCTAATATGTCCAATGAAAATGGATTGCACCACCAAGTATTAATTCTTTCCTCCTTGCAAAATTAGAATACCAATACTTTTGGCGTTATTAAACAAATAAATCAGCTGTGTTGTGCATAAACACTTTGGTCAAGTTACCGCTGTGTGATTAGAGGATTGGTAGCAGGTTTACCTCTCTGTGTGCAGCATTTAGCCTGGTGAGGTGCTTCTGTACCATCCACTGAATACACACAATGCTCTGTGTTACCGTGCATGAAAGGTACTGCGACTAAATGAACAGAAATGAACTGTGACCAAAGTTTTCGCCACACACGTTCTTCCCCAGGAAGGTCAGTGTATTCTTAGAAGAGAGGCAAAATCGAACTGTAATTTAGCCTCTTGCCAAACTTCCTTTAAGTGTAATGAAAGCATGAGATCATTGCTGGCACTCCGGAAGATTGTTAAAATGAAGTGGTGTCAATAACAGCTATAAGTGAGTAAGACTGGTAAATATATTCTTTACTGAAAATCACATATGCAGAGGCCGAGCTTTGAGTCTGTGCACACTGCAGAGTGGGATTTCCCAACCCACACTCATGCTGCACATTTAAAGCAAAAGGACAAAAACTCACTGTGACAAAGTCTAGTGTTTGCTACGAGCTCATGTAATGTCCTGAGTCAATATGCTTCTAGTTTAAGGAAAATTACTTAGATTAGACTCCAGTAAACATAGACTTACTACATTTTTTACAACAACAATAATTATGTAACTCCCAGACATTACAGTTCAGTTGGGTGTTTTATAGTGAATTTCTCCTCAAAATATCTCCTCAGATAAAAGGTCTCACCTTACACTATATCCCAGTTGGGAGCAAATCTACACTGAGTAGTGAAAGCAAAATGTTCAAGAGTAATAGCGTATCTTTTCTGCCAGGCTTATCTAGGGATTTGGTCTAATCAGATTCTGTCACAGCAAGGATTCTTAATCAAGCAAATGAGCCTAGTGGGTGCTAATCGAAAAACTAAGATCTGACTTTTCTTCAAGAGAGAAACACCTATGTTTTTTTTTTCTTCTCTTTTTTGTATCTAATTGCCTTCATTTATCAGGCAAGACAGTGCCCCCTTCACAGCATCAACAGGACTTCTAGGTTTGTCTGTGCTGGTTACAGCCTCTTCTATCCTTTAAGTCAAAAGCACCACAGGCTCATCTGCTGCCAAGACGCAGTGATATTAAACTCCACTATTCCCCTGCCTCATTAATGCAGCTTCAGTGGCCAAATTTGAACTCTCATAACAGAAAACGTTATTACTGACAAATACTGCTGCTAAAAAGTTGCGGAGGAAACAATAATAAACTCTGCCAAACACGTTATGTAACAGCAGAGTAGAGCGCTGAAAGTGTTTTACTTGTGCAGGAGGAGTGCTACTTCAGTTTAATTTCACTCAGGTCAGGAATAAGAAAACTGCTTAAGTTAGTGAACAGCTCGCTAAAAACTGTTCAAGTGCGAAGACACTTTTGGATTAAACTCATTAAGATTTTATGCATGTTCCGAAATCATCCACACACAAAAAATGAATGGATTATCTGTTTTGGGATGACGCTCAAAAATGCTTTGGTGCATCATTATCTCAACAGCGTCATTCTACCATTTAGTCCTACTTTTTAATCATTATATATTTTTTTGTAAGGCGCTTTATTAACATGATTTGAAAAGTATTATAATAAAGTTTTTGTTATGATTATTATTATTATTGTTATGATTATTATGATGATGATGATGATTATTATCAGACAGAAGTTTGGGGGTGGCTTGTGTTTTTTACAAAGCCATAAATTGGCAGGCAACATCCAGAATGATTGTTAAATGGTTAATTGCAGTCATAATTGTTGTTGTAGTCACTAATAGAAATAAAATGTAATTTACCTACTCCCAGTTCGTCATTGCTGTTAGTCATTAAATTCCACAGAACTTTATTTTAAATTCTACTGGACTTCTTACAAAAGCATGGATTTCTTACAAATACTCAAAACATTATTATTATTTGTAGTAGTAGTAGTAGTAGTAGTAGTAGTAGTAGTGGTATGTAAAACATGTACAGTGCCTAATGAAATTGTGACTAGTTACTTTACACCTTTGTAACACAAGTCATGACATAAATGTAAAAAACAAGCAGCAGGGCAGCAAAGCCATACTGTAGTTTCTTTGAATGAGTCCAGACATAATGTCATACACACAGCACAAGATGAACTATCTTTAGATTGGTACATGTTTGCCAAAGATGTAAAACACAAATTCTTAAAGCCTTTCACATTATGACATTAAGGTACAGAAATGACCAAAGCTTTTTGCGCGTTGTTGCCTTCAGCATGCTGCATACTGCTGTATACAGTAATGGCACTCCCATTAACAGAGCTTATCCACTCTGTGTGACGCAGTATGCTGCCACAACCTCACATTTCAATCCATCCTGTGTTTTAGCCTCGCCACTGACGCTGCATGCTACTGACATTGATGGATGGGCAGGGGCTGAATCCAACATGGAGCTCATGACGCTGTCTGCAGTGAGTCACACTACAGGTCAAATTGTGCGTCAGATCCAAATTAGGTGAGATGGGAGCGTATGGTCAACTTAATGGTGAAACGGTGGCGAGCAATATCTCTAAAAGGTGCCAGTTGTAGGTTAATCAACGCCGTGAGGTTCAAGGCTTGGGAAACGAGGATGCAGCGCAGTGTGGAATGAAGAATATAAATGCTGTGGCACATGAAAGAAAGGACAGGTGAAATGAACAGATGTGACAGCAGCTGACTTGGGCCTATTTGTTTGGAGGAGGAGGGGGGGTTGCGACATCAGTGGTGAGCCACCAAGTGCAGCTGGAAACAGCCAAACAGATGCTGGTGCTACTACACTTCCTGTCAACACATTTAGCATCTCAACTCTGCTAGCAGGAAGTCCAGGCATTAAACTTTAAAAGCATCTCCCAAGAATGACACAAACACATCTGACACAATCCACAGCAGCAACTGTCAAATAAAAAAAATCATACAGCTTTTTCTGAATACATGCTTCAGTCTATTTCCTGATCTCTTTAACTTTATTTTAATCAAGACAGTGTTTTCAAAGTCTTTGCAGCATGCTATAATTACTGATGCTAACTTTTGAAACATAAGTGGACATGCTGTTATTTAGGAAACACTCTACTATGTCACATGGGAAATGCTGGCCATAACAATAAATGCACGCTATTGTAAAAACATCTGTAAGTGCTGTCAACTATTCATTTCATGCCAACACACACTAACATCCACACACACACACACATTATACCTCCCAGAAATGGCATCTTGGGCCCCTCTGGTGTTTTCAGTTTACCTTCAGAGATGGGGCAGGTCAGGACCTGCGTGCTGTACGAGCTGAGAGGAGCCACTCGGGCCGAGTGCTTCTTCATCCTCCACTAGGGGCACAACCCACTGTCCTTCCCTGGGAAGTGTGTGTGCGTGTGTGTGTGTGTGTGTGTGTGTTGCGTGTGTGTTGCGTGTGTGCCTGGGCTGCTGCTGCACGCTCAGCAGCTCTTCCTGCTAGCTCTGTGCATCCTCAGACTCCTGACTCCTCCGCTGCTTCTTCACGCTCTTGATCACCCCCCTCCTCCCAGATCTCTGTCAACTCTTCTGTCTTCTTCCCAGCACTCCAGTCCTGACTCTCCTCTCCTCTCCTCTCCTCTCCAACCCAGCGCTCTCACTGCCACTGCTGTTCACTCTCTCTCTCCCCCTCTCTCTCTCTCTCTCCCTCTCTTTCTCTCTGTGTGGATAGTGTCACAGCTCAGTGGAGGTAGCTCAGTGGAAGTGCGGTGGAGTGGAGACTCTACTGTTGCACTGTCATGCCGTGATCCAGCACTGCCACTGTCTCCAAGGGAGACTGAGCTTCAAGTGTGTGTGGCACGGCGCAATCACTACCCTCATCTCTTTCTGTTCCCTCCCCCTCCTCTCTCTCTCTCTCTCTCTCTCCCTCTCTCTCCCCTCCTCTTCTTTTGCTCCACAAATCAGCAGCTTTGTTTGGAAGGTAACCAAGCAGCCCGGGCTAATTATGCTGTGTTAGCTGCT